>BQKZ01002364.1:39727-81367 GCA_036244855.1 Temnopleurus reevesii | reverse complement strand
AGTATACTTTTAAGTATTGCGCAACTTTTTTTAAAACCAAATTTGTTGCACCCGGGCGTTTAGTTTGG
This sequence comes from Temnopleurus reevesii, assembly GCA_036244855.1. Taxonomy (NCBI): domain Eukaryota; kingdom Metazoa; phylum Echinodermata; class Echinoidea; order Temnopleuroida; family Temnopleuridae; genus Temnopleurus; species Temnopleurus reevesii. The sequence goes on along the minus strand of BQKZ01002364.1, from coordinate 81,299 downwards.
TAGCCACTCCCACTTGAAAAAAAAATTGTTACGCCCAAAATGGCTCAAAATCATGATTCTTTTTGTGTGTACAAAGTCAATTTGAATCATGCTTTCACATTTATAAATACATTTGTATTCTAACATTTTTAGCATGATAAATTGAAATAAAAAAAAAACAATGAAAAACAAGAGGCAAAACAACACAGAATTACAAAATAAATTGCCAAAAATGTAATAAAGACCTCGAAAAATTCTTCGCGGTAGAATTTTTTTAAGTGGATTTGTAAAGATTTTTTATAAATATTAAAAGAAATAGCTGTTCAGGTCTTGTATTTTGTGAATTAGAGCACAAAGTGTGAATGAATGCCTAAATTAGCATATTTATTATTTTTTTAAATTGTAAAATCAATTGTTTTGAATGTAATCAAACATACTGTGATTAATTTGTGATTACGGTGAATTTATTGCGTTGGTGAAGAGGTTGCTATTTAGGCGTGAAATATTTTCAGAAGTCAGAAAATCACCCTCCGACCAAAGATCCAGTCCAGCATCTGCCCAATTAGGCTTTCGCTTTGCAACGCAATCGCTTTTAAAGACGTTAGTTTTTAGAGCCGAAGCGGTCATTCACGTGTTTGTTTTTTTTTGTTGTTGTTGTTTGTTTCTTATATAAAGTTTGTCATTGTCTAAACAAATTGACTTCCAAAGTCCTAAGAAGCTCTTTCTTACTGTAGTCTTAAAATAACGTTCACGTGGTAGACCGCACGCCACTAATTGTGTCAGGTGACCACTTTGTTTTGTCATGTTACCCCGTACCAAAGATTTTTAAATTATACAAAAAATGATATAAAATCAATGGTGCATATCTGGGCTTTTCTTTTCACATGTATATATACATAAAGGAACTGTTGCTTGTTCTAACAAGCCCAATGGGATCTTTAGATTTGATTTCAGTATAATTTCAGGGGAGCTTTTTCACCCTTATGAAAAACCTCATCTCTCATGCTGTTTTGAGCAAATCTACGGATAGTCTACGCCTCAGACCTATTAGCGAGAGAATGAGCTGAAAGACCCCCATTTAAAAGTGTCTAAAAATTGACAAAATAAGATGATCTATTGAAGTTCCAAATTTGAGTGCTCTCATTATTCACACTTATTTTTGATGAATTTTTAGACACTTTTGAATGGGGGTCTTCCAGCTCATTTTTCAATTTTCATTTTTAACACTCGAGTGAATGGGGATATAATTAGTGGTGTGAGTCCGGTAGAGCGAAAGCCCAGTACAGTAATTTCTTAACTAGCGCCATCTTTTGACCATGTTCTGCATTTCTTTTCTTCAAAGTTGATACCATTTCTACCGGTTTTTAGGGGATATTCACATCATTCTTGTGAGGTAACCATTCTTACCAATTAGGTAATCCTTTCAGGCATAAACTTATTCATCTTCGGATGCAAACGTATTATCTATACAAATGTACATGCAGGATTGGTCTATCTACTGAGAGTACTTCACATTCCAATCAATAATGTGATTTGCATTTACATTGTAAACAAAACTAAAATTCATTAAACGGCCTAATCAATACTAGGATTTATATTCATCAATGCGTAATCTTACCCTATTTATCAGATACGTATGTGTTTTAAGATCACTGATAAAAAATTCTTTAATGCATTCTTGATTATGGCTTGTTAATTCAAAATTTTTATTCAATGATTATCATCGCAGCTAAAAGACAAGTGTGCCAATTTTAGTACACGACTTAAAAGTTCTGAACTCTTTCAAATGGCTTGATGAATTTTGATCAAGAATTTGCCTAATTATCGGGACATAATCAAAATATATCTATTCGAATATCATAGTACATCATTATCATCATCATCCAATACAAAACCTAAAAAGTGCTACCATTTTGAAGTGGTAAAATTAAAGTGAGCTCTGACTTTTTAATCGCTTTGCATTTAAATTTTGAGATGTTTTTAAATATGAGTTATGAATGACATGGCTGAAACTATACGTCAATTAGATACTAACTGAAAATATTTGGGAATCTTAAAACTAATTAATATAAAATGATTGATGATTGAAATGAATTAGCACTTGGCCGACCGTCTGTGCAAAAATGAAAATATACTAGTTTACCTAAAAATCAAAGCTTCATTTGCCCAACCTTAACTAGCGCCCTCATTCGATTAATATCTGAGATGACGATTCCTCTCTGATGCGATAATGTATTTTTCCCCTTTTAAAATGTCAGGTTAGTCTTTTAGCCATATCGGCCAGAAATTGCCAAGGTACAAAATATTTTACACTAAAATGGTCACTGGGTGTTTGCAAGCTCCATGTTGAATACTCAATATTCAAAAGAGCACTTGCCAGGCCATGCAGTTTGAAAAGTGTTTGTATGGGGAGGGGGGAGGGGGGGAACAGTGCGATCACTTTGACATACTGACAAAGTTGCAATGGGGGACGGTGCACCCCTCCATGGTTCCGCTGTCTATGTCTATTATGTTGAAATCAATCATTCTGAACCATTTTGACGGATATGCTGCTTGCACATAGCGCAGTATGAAAGTTAGTGTTCGACTTGCAAGGTGAGTTAATAAACGCAGCTATATAGGGTGTCGGATAAGGCCAAGAAATAAAACTACTAGGAATGGAATATGGATAACGCTCTCAAATCATGAAAGTACGTCGATGGCCTACGACTAATACAATATACGGTTTATTCACAAATGCATTGTAAAATATGAGTTATCTGGCTCAATTTTCTCGCTTCAAATATTCCTGACATAATCTAAATTGGCACTGCACCTCTTTGTATCCTGACATCTGGAGGGCCTATCATCTAGTCGAAACCGCCGAAGGATGAAAACAAAATCCAAAAGATTCCCACATTCACAACGGAGAAGTTTTTCATGATACAGGAACCACTACCAATCCATGATCTACAAATGTTACATGTCAGGCATGCACGCCAATCCACAAGTACATCAACACAAATACATGTAACTTGTTTGTTCCTCTGATCTATGGTGATCCGCCATTTTGTGCACCTTGATGGGAGAGCAGTCGACTCCATCAGAGTTTTAATCATTAACTAATGAGTGGTTTTCCTTCGTTGGTTCTTTTACAATTATGTGCATTGCAACAGAATGACATATAAGTAACAAATGGGATTTAATTGGAGTCAGTTGGATAAATCAATTGCTGTTTCGTGCTCCATCCATCTAGGATCCATAGTAAATGAGCCATGGTCACATAGGGCCCGGAACCAACGCGATTCAGCACAACTTTTTGTTCGGATGCAGTTATAGCTGTTAATTAACATGAGAGTCGTGTTGAATCGTGTTGCTTCTGGGCCTCTATTTGACCGGGGGATAAGCCAGTTCGTAGTTACACTGTGCGCATGAGCAGATAAAGGTCATTTGTGACAAGACCAACATGAATGTTTCAATTTCACTGAGTTAACCATCGACTGAAGCAATGATTATTTACGCATTCATGCAATTATGATTTACATTAAGCCCATTATGCAACAGGTTCTTCATTGATTGTTGGTATTCAAAAGAATACATTCCCAAGCAATACAGTTCGCGAAATATTCGTTGATGTTTTATTTCAGTCACCTGAATCCAGTCTACCGGCGCGGCAGTGCTATTTGATAACAACGGATAATGAGCATGATTGCTCCATTTTATTCCGGCCCTCTACAGCTCACATGTAGTACAGTCACCACCTCGTCAAACGCAATATTTCCCTGTTATTTGACATACACCTATGAAATGAGTCTATAATCGGCGAATGCGCACTTTCATCAGAAGAATGCATTGGTGAATTGTTCTCTGATAATTTTCCTGTCGACTGATAAAAAATTAGGTAATTTCTGTCTCCGTTAAGTGTATTTTAAAGCCATTAAGATTTATGAATTTTCGACCCTTCGGCAGTCGAATTTTTTAACATAAGAATTCTTTTCGTGATCCTGACCCGTGCAAAAACTGAATTTTAATTTTGTCTTCAAATTTCAAAGGAGGATGAGTGTGGAAGATAAACAATCAAGAAAAAAGTTAGAGTCGCGAGGGTTTAAAGTGATTTTGAAGGGTTGGAAGTATGACATTTTACCAGCAGTTGACCCGAAATTCCGTGTTTCGATGGTAAAACACTTATGGGTCTACCATAGGAGACGGCACGCGCTCTCCGCCACCTCCTATGGTAGACCCATAAGAGTCCATGAAGCTACTGCGTTCGCAATTGCTTGGAACCGGATGACGTCGTCACCCGGGCGATACGATTTCTGTAGTCAAATCGCGGCATTAGCCAATCAGAGCGCCGATATCAAAATGAGGTGAGGCGATCTCTGACTTGTCTACAAAATTCCGTGATCCTGACCCGTGCATAATATGAAATTACAAATCGTCTTCATATATCGACACTCTATTAGTTGCAGGTATTTAAAAAATAAAAAATGGTGTGAGTCAAGTGAAAAATTGGGGGATTTATCGTCCCTGAATATTTTAGTTCGTTTCTGTTCTTAAGTGAATAATGTTATGCCATAAAGGATGAATTTATATCACTTTATCATGAAAAAAATTAAATCCAGAGAAAGATTGAACTTTCAACTGCTAGAAAATGTACCTGTTACAAAGGTTTTATATATGCGACGGAATAATAAGGAATCGAACACAAGGGTGCATTGCCTAGTTAGCTATTCATGGTCGTCTGTTTCGTGAATACGTGCCCGTTAATCGGGTGCGAATTGGCGAGTGTTGCGGGTTGATTGAATCCTTTCATATATTTTGAATTGACAAGGGTGCTTTGTTGAAAAAGCCACCATTTGAAGAATTTAGATGTAGCCCAGTCCACTTATTCTAATGAAAAAAGAAAGAGGTCATTTGGGACAAGATGCTTTTTAAGCAACTCCGAACTGGCTTATTAGAGAAAAGGGCCTGTTCAGAATAGTGCACTTTTTCAATAGGCAGGCTGAACTCGAGCTTGTCTTTGCTAGACCGGCTATTCAAATTCATTCCCGTATTTTATTGTACATGTATTTCATGAATGCTGTACGCGCTTGGTATTCATCAAATGAAATGCAACAATTAAACCACAACAGTTGGAATTCAGTAAAGCCCTGCTCACATAGGGCCCCCGGAAGCAACATGATTCAACCTGACTCTTTGTTCTGAGGCAGTTAACTGTGAATTTGTAAAATGCCCTACAATATCTGAAATGACATTTCAGGTCCTATTTTACATGTCTATTTACAATTTAAAAAGAAAAGTACTTTTTTTCAGGTTGTATTTCTAGTGTTTTCTTATGATTTTACTATGACTCTTTAAATTTAAGTGAAAAGCAAAAAAAAAAAAAGAGATCAGTTGGGCCATTTCCAGAGGGTCGATCGGTATTGTGCATCCAAACATTTCTTATTTTGCTTCCTAACAGACTTCTGTCAGCAATCAACTAGTTCTTTATTAGAGAAATACGGAACAAGAAGCCTCTCCATTGATCTCTCCCTGTAATAGGCCGGTTCACTAATAACTGCAAATTTTTCATGAATTCTCGAAATACAAAGATTGTTCATGACAACGCGAAAACTTGCCCGAGGCTTACCCAAGATAGCAACAAGTAATGTATGCAAAACTGAATACCACCTATTGTAGTTCAATTGTTCCTAACCAGTACAAGGAATACCATGCAACTATTGTTGTTGCCAAGAAACGTGCAGACATGAGAATCTATTAGTAACCTGGCCAATTAAAAAATGAGAAATGATCAAATCTAGGAAACGCCATATAATAGTACAAAGGTTTTATTCTTACAATATCAATAAGATAGCCATTTACAAGTTGATGCTGTGACAAGGTCTCAAACGCTTCACATATAAATATATCGAGCATAAGAAGCCAAAACAATTGTTTCATTCAATCAACACAACACATTAATATTTACAGTAAAAATGCTACCACAAAAATACACATGGACATCCAAACACTATTTCCGATAAAATTAAATCTGATTTTTCCATAAATTTTCTCTCTCTCCAGAATATTTTGTTAACTATGTCTCTTATAATCTCTAAACTTGGAAAAGGCTAGGCCGAACAAGACACTCATTCACTGAGCAGAATACACACATTAGCTCTTATAACATTGTACATGATAATGAAAAATTGACAACATTTGATTGTCAAAATGAATGTCTTGTAAGGAAGTATACAAGTTGAATGAAATTCCTGATTTCAAAAACTGTAATCGCATATATAGAAGTGTAAATGTCACACACATTGTAGTGCTGAAATAAGTTTCATAGATATTCTAAATACACCTTTACAGGATGTTAGATAGATATGCACACATGTGCTTGACAACATGACATAGAGAAAAAAGACGTATGGATGAATGAGTTAAAGCCTGTTAAATTAAACAATGCAATGTTTTACTAAACTCATCAAATAGGTTTCGATGTTTCAAATAGATTTCAATGTTTCAAATAACTTTCAATGTTTCAAACGTTTTGTACATCTATCATAGAGTTAAACCTCCTTAACAAGGTCACTGGGACAATCAAAATGTAATTTTTATATTGAAATATTGTTTTATCAGGCGTGAAATACATTTAGAAAAGAGTTGGGGCCCTAAAAATCACCTTGTTCTAACAGAAATTCGTTATCAAATAGTTTTGACTGTATAAGTAACACCTTCCATAGATATACAGTCAACCTTGGCTTTTTTAAGTCCACGCTATATCTTAATTCCCAACAAATTCGACTTAGGCAAGGTTGACTGTATGCCTCATATTACTGTCACCTACAAACTTCTAATCCAAACACAGAATTTTCATTTACAATTGATCTACAGTCAAACCTGTCTTAGTGGCCAACTGTCTATAGTGACCATCTGTCTACAGTGGCAACATCAATTGGTTATCTCAAGATGAAAATGTGTGTTATAGAATGTCCATATTGGCCCTTTTTTCTGCGTCCCTTGAATGGCCACTACAGATGAGTTTGACTGTAATGAACATTGGATTTCAGAAGTACACTATTCAATGAAATATGTTAGCCCCAATTCCTCCCCCCTCCCCCCACAAAAAAAAATAAAAGTAGATAATTTTAAATTAAAAAAAAGAGGAGAAAGTATGAAGATGTTAAAGAACTATGTAAGTTGCATAGTATTACTAGTTTTCAAGAAAAAATGAGAATGAAATAACTACTGTATACCGTGTATGTAGCATTACAAAAATACATTTATTTATTTCTTTCAGTTCAAGTATGCTGAATACACATACCACTTCTATTAGAATCAGGAACATTAAGTATCAACCATGATGGCAAACAAGATTTTTGAGTGCCAAAGTACTTTCAAATTACTAAAAAACAGAATTCCAAAATCAGTTAAAAATGGTTATTTAAAAACTAGAAGGTTACCGGAATATAGCAAAACAACTGACCCCTTTTATAGATTCAACTGGCACAGAATACAATTAAAATAACAGGATGGCAACATTTCAACAATGCTTACTTGTAAACCATGTGTCAATCTGCATCATATACTATATATACAATACTACTATAATACAAGCCAATTCTTAATATTATATCATTTTTGTGCGTTTCCATTTTTCTCCTTAATTTTTTTTTTGCAAAAACCTAAAATTAATATCAATAAAAAATAAGTATTTGAACTAGTAACATTTCACATGTTGCATCCACAAACTCATTGGAACACTGTTAAGAACAAGAATACATTGTAACATTCACATTTTCTAAATATGACAAATTATCTTTACATTCTCCAACCTGTATATTGAAACCTATCTAGTGAGAGAATTTAAATGAAAGAAAAAACATATCGGCCGCATTACAAAGATTGACATCATAAAAAAATATATAAAACACAGTCATATGCAACAAAGTTGCCACTGCGTAGATATGTCGCTTGTTTGAGAGATCATTACATGAAATAGTTATTATCTAATAACTATTCATTTTACAATATAACTAGAAAATATCTATGAATCTCGAAGATTCAAAACAATTTGACATGCAATCCGATTGTCACTCTTTTCATTTAAACATGCTCAAAGGAACTTTACACTTCCACCAAACGAACAAGACCTACTTCTATAAATGGCAAGCCACATGCTGTAAACACCTTTCCTTTGTAAATGCTAAACAAATTGATTATTTTTATCTTGCATACAAACACCTGACTGCTTCAAAGACACATGGACTCCTAACACAGTGACAAGTACTCTGAATTATTATTGAAGAGCAACGTAATTCTCAGGAACTTTAAGTCATTGTTGTGATGATACATAACCACCAGCAATTTGTCGTTAAACAAAGATTGGAAGGCATGTCAAGGGCCATTGCATTAAAGTTAAAATTATGTCAACTTTGTCAATAATAGCAAGTCTTGTGAAATCCTAGATGCTGATTGGCCGTTGTGCACCATGGTCATGATAGTTCTACCAATGGCATACTTGTCATGGTCTAAAGTTTTGTGCACCAAACCCCAGTGTGGTGTTTCTCCAAGACCTTCTGAACAACTAGCGCTAATTTCTTCTTGGAAATCTGGGTTATTAAAGTACCCAAGAACAGGTGCCAGTCGTTCTGTCATTCATTTAAACTCTATGGCCCGTATTCCGATAGCAAGGTTTAACTTAACACTGGACTAAGTCATTGTTATTTAGACCCGGGCTATTCAAAAGTTAAACCAATAGTCTAAATAACAATGACTTAGACCTGGGTTAAGTTAAACCTTGCTATCGGAATACGGGCCACTAAGAATGACTTGGTGAAACACAACCCAGATCTGTTCTTGTAAACCTGACAAATGGCTGTAATTGCAAAGCCCTTTTGATCATGAAGGAAGTATTTCTTGTGTCAAAGTATGAGACAAAATTGCAATTTGCTGTTTAATATGGCAAAAAGTTTCATGCAACAGGTCCAAGAAAGGATTTTAATTAGATATGTACGGGAATGGAAAATGCGTGAGAATGTGGGCTGTCACGATAATATTGAAGGATAACCCTAGTTATGTATTGAGACTGAATTTAGGCTCACTCAATAATAATCAACATTGTGACCACAAATAAAACATTTATCCAAACACACTTAATATTACAAATAATAATTAATGATAGTATTAATTCACAGTACTCCATATGGTGAAAAAGTTGAAAAAAGGGTAACATGTACTCGAGGGCTGTGTAAAAGGGGGTTCAGTGAAATAAAATATTTGCATCTCATGAACATTAAGATTTCAGAAAATAATAAAAGATGGCTTCTGATTAAAACAAAATAAGTATGTGAGCTGCAACTTGAGATTTCATATTATTGACTTAAAATGAATTAAAGGAAAATATAACTGTCAAGAACTAATAATGCTTGAGTAGCAATTTTACAGATGTTTTTAAGATCAACAGATAAAGAAAAAGCAAAGGCAGGTTTTAAAGAGCAAAAACGATAAGTATAAGAGATGAAAAATACTAAAATCATGGCTAAATTTCAGCTAAAATTTTATACAATAGTCACAATAAGAAAATGATGAACATGCGTACATACAAAAATACATATAAAAATTGCCATTTTCATTAATGATGTCGTCTAAAAGACTGCAGGTGGAATGACCATGGTGAGTGTTCAAACACTCTATCGTGGTAGAGAATTTCCACCGTTAAGTTCAAGGTAGATTGATGTGTCCGACGTTGCTGAATGCCCCTGGTCGTCCATGCTTACTGATGGCACACACTGCGAAATGATACATGCTGCCTGCTTTGAAGTGAGTCAGGGTGCATGCCATTGGTAAGGGAAGAGCATCCACTGCGCCTATCTTCTTCCACAGGTCGGTGCTTGGCGTGGCCGACTCTGACTCCTGGTAGGCGTACAGGAGATAGCGCTTGACCTCGACCTTGGCAGCGCCACCTTCAGAATCAGCCTTCCAGGACAGAACGATTCCCTCCTGAGAGTGCTTGATCTCCAGTGCTGGTTTGATAGGCATCGGCGTGAAGAGGATCCTGCGGTTCTTCTGTTCAATAGTTGCCGTCAGGTCAGGCAGCCGTGCGGGATGCGTCGGTTGCTTCTGCTGCTGCTGCTGCTGTTGCTGAAGTTGCTGGTTGCGTTGCTGCTGGACCTGACGTTGGGCCAGTTGCTGACTTAGCTGCTGCTGTTGCTGCTGTAGCTGGTGCTTCTGCATTTCCTGAGGGGATAGTCTGGCATTGGCAGTGGTTGCTGCACGAAGTTGCTGCTCGATGTTGGAAGAATTTATCTGACATTCCACAAGGCTAGCATCGACCAGGGTCAGCTGGCTACGCAATTGCCTCTCCTGATCCTGGAAAATTCAACCATAGATATTTGGTCAATTTTTGACACCATTTTTAAACAGATAAAATTTACATGCATTTACAACGTCTTGAGAATGGGGATGCAATAGAAAATTTGGCATCAGCCAATGTAGGGGATTTATCTCCTTTTGCAATACTTTTCCTACGCAATTTTTTCCCTACCATATTTTCATACCTGCTAACCTTCAATCTGAATCCTCACTTTTCCAGTCATCTCATAGGTTTATAGCGGGTACCAAAATAAATAGAATTCGGTAAATAATTACTAACAGAACATTACATAATGCATTCTGTCTCCTTGGAAGAATATTTTGTTATCCATTGGCATTATTTTTCTTGATTCTGACAAGAAAGGTCAAGGTTTGTGAGTGTGACATACAAAGGCAAACCGGATACAATTAATTCCTGTCCGTTTTTCTCTCTTCATTGATGCTATTCATTAACAAAACAGGGTCTATGAAGACAGATGGATGCGTAATGGTGTAATTGTGTTAGAAATAACTACAGATGTCCAACGTCAAACGTCATACAGTGCCACAGTAGTAATGGTGACGTTTCATGCAGATTTTTCTCTTCTTCCCATGCATCTTGTATATTCTTTTATCTAGAGCCCTGTACCAAAGTCATTGAATCAAAACACAAAATGAGATCTATCATCCTGAAAGGGTTAAAAAAACAACTTACCTGAACCTCTTTGAGTTGTTTCTGACAGTTCTGGTACACCTGACGATTCATTCCTCCACCGTTGTTGCCTTGCAATTGGGTCCGCAGGTTGCGCTGATATTCTTCCACTCTTTGAATTTGATTCTGCACGAAGCACAAACATATTGGAGTTAATTTTGTGAGATCTAAAGATTCTTTTCCTAATCTTTTGGACTTTCTTCCTATATAAAATTCACATTACACTTAACAGTGATATTGGCTCAAGGTGGGATGTTTGCAAAATCATTCAAAATCAGCATTAAAAACAAAGGCTACTGCAAGAATCCTAATCCAGGGAGGTGTTTCACCAAGATAAGAAAGACTCTACGCACGACTTTACGTTCAACTGGTATCCCTTCTTGCGCTGAATGCGCGTTATAATATGAATGATTACGCGCAAGAAGGGATACCAGTCCAACGTAAAGTTGTGCGTGAAGTCTTTCTTATCTTGGTGAAACACCTCCCAGAGATATCAACTTCTACGTCAACATTGAAGCAGAGCAAACTTTATATGTTGTCATTAAGAAAACTAAGGAGGATCCACTTTCAGATATAAATTGGAAATCTAGTGGAAAATTACAACTTCGATCATGTCCCCTTTTCTAGCATAGGAAATCAAAACTCCCATCAGTAAACACAAAAGCGTACACACTTATCCAGTTCAGTCTATCCATCATATCAGAAACTTCAGGTACTTGTATGGCAGTTGCTTTTTCTTATCAGAGAATGCACCATAGAATTTTCCATAGGATTGATTGGATGATTCATAAAATGATTTTCATATGTAGTCAACTCTGCCTTAGTTGAGCTTGTCTAATTACCCCTTTTAAGTCAAATTTCTTGCAAGTCAAATATATTTTTGTGGTCCCAAAATATTTGACTAAAGCAGCATTACCTGCAATCTCAAAAGGAATTCTATTTGGTACAGAGAACATGCTGTATGCACACACTTACGAGAAGGAGACGTTTCTTGTTCTGCTGTTGCTGGGCTTTAGTCTGGATGTTGGTATGTTCACTCTGGAGATTCTTGATCTTGGCCCTCTGTGCCTGCTGCTGTTCTAGCTGACTGGACTGTAGTCTTTGAGCCGCTGCTCTGGCCTGCTGATGCTGCTCCTGCTCCCGCTTCTCCCGCGCTGCCTTGGCCACGGCCTGGGCCACGCTGGTGGCATGGGCCCTCTCCTGCGCGTGGATCTGCTGCTGCTTCTGAATAGCTTGCTGTAACCCACTCTGCAGGGCCGAGGTGGTGATGGTCTGAGCGGTGCTCACCGGTCTCACCATCTGGACCTGCACCTGACCCGTTGGAAGTTGGATCTGCTGGCACACCTGTAGACTCTGCTGCTGGTAAAAAAAAGGGGGACAAACATGAAGAAAAACTTATTTCATCTGGTTTACTATTTTACTCATTCATTTTTTCCACTCATTTATCAATAGGAAACTTATTTCTTATCAAACACGAAGCATTCCTATACAGTCTCATGTATTATCCAGTCTGTGGGAAATACAAGGCAAAAAGGCTAAAGTTGGGTTGCACTGACAGTTCCTCAAGATTTAAGTGTGAGTAGGACAATAAGATTCAACTCCATCTACTAAGCATTGGGAAGTTTTGACACTCATCTCCCAATAGGAATCCCAAAGTCCAAAAGCCATGCCTGCCTTGTAACAAATATGTTAGAAATTAGCAATTAGAACCACACAGCTGAACATATCAATATCTAATCAAAGATGAGTGATCATTTAGGGAATCAACAAAAACAAAGTAGCATGAGAATGCATCTCACTGATATTCTGCAATGAATTGCAATTAAACGTTATGCTTGTTAAGGGGGTGTTGCTCAAAAGGTTGCAATTGATCGCAAGTTGCAGTTGATCGGAATATGCCATTCAAAATCCTTGTTTCACGCGCGTCTTGTTCAATGCGCACACCGCGCGTGAATAAAAAATTGGGGTGTTGCTCAAAATCAACTGCAAATCAATTGCAACTTTGCAAATTGTAACGCCCATTTCATTCACGCACGGTATACGCATTTAACAATACGCGCATGAAACAATGATTTGGATTGGCATGTTCCGATCAACTGCAACTTGTGATCAATTGCAACTTTTGAGCAACACCCCCTAAGTTGGATAAGAACTATTTTTTTTAATGTCAGATCCACTTGACTTCTCCATGACAATTTCTTGATTGTATCTCTAACATACCTGCTGAGAGGAAGTAATTTGCAGCTGCGGCCTGGTCTGCTGCAGCCAGGGCTGTGGCTGCCTTGTGGCCAGAGCTGCCGCAGCAGCCCCTGGAAGCTGATGGACGCCCTGTCGCCCTTGCTGAAGCATCTGCAGGTTGATCTGTTGCTGTTGCTGAGTCTGCTGGATCCTCTGCTGAATGGCTGCCTGCCCTGGTACTCTGGCTTGGTTCTGCATGGACGTGGGGATCGTTGCTGGTTGTAGGCCTGCTACGGTTGTAGGCTGCTGCCGTTGCTGCACTATTACCTGAGATGTGGTGACCTGAGGCGCAGTAATCTGTGGTCTACTTTGGCCATGCTGGAGGGTTACTACCTGAGATCTAACATTGGCACCTTGGAGAAGAGTCGCCACCGTGGGAGGGGTTGTTTTCTTAAGCTATTTGGAAAAGGAAACGATAACAAAGTTTTTTTTTTAATATCTTCATTCATTTGGCAGCTCTCTGGTGAAGCGCTACTTCTTGTATTTTCTCAAAACAAAATTACAGCGAAATATTGGTGGAATATATTAGCTTCCCCCTGAAATGGATTTTCAAAAAAGAGTAGATACACAACTACAGTGATAACTCTGCCGAAGAAGATGCTTGGGATCTCTAAATATAAATTGTAATACGAATCATGAAAATCTTGTTACATCAGGATTGACCAAAAAAAAATCAGAGCCAAGATATGTTAGTCACCTTTTTATATCAGGAAAATTGTTATATGCATCATAATTCTTTATACCCTGTCTCTAGTCTATTCATTCTATATCCTTGGGGTATCAATAGCACACATGCAGGGAATGTGTATGAAACAAGGGAAAATACTGAGCTTTTACTCTTACCTGGGAATTTCCAGATGAAGAGGGCTTGTTTGGTGATGGGTTTTGTGGTGCGCCAGGAGAAGTCCTTTTAGGAGAAGCCACAGGGCCTGTGTTGGAGCCAGTACGAGGAGCTGCAACAACAAACGTTCTTTGGCCAGGTCTCTGTGCAGCATTCTGTGGATTCTGGGCACTCGTTTGCACTTGTCTTGCTCCTGCTGTGACAATCCCTGACGCACCGGGGGAAGCCATGCTACTGCTAACTGAAGACGCACCAGTCACTCTGGAAACTCCTGCAGTAGGTGAAGGAACTGCAGGTGTATTGACCAGCTTGTGTGGTGACCTAGTGGTCAACGTGGAATGCTTGCTGGCAGGCGGTGCATCCGCTGACTTGTGAGCAATAGGTGCAGACGATTTTGAAACACTAACAGTCAGTGGATCAGGGTCGTCGGTTAGGTCTATCACCTCAGGCTCTGCTTGAGCTTGGGAAGGTTTGGCCGATTTGCTAGCAGAGGGATCCTTCTCCGAGTCTGAACCACTTTTTCCAGTAGAATCCTTTGAGGCTTCAGGTGCCTTCGGAGAAGAGGAATGCTTGGGTGAGCCAGGAAGCTTAGAGGAATCAGTTGCGGAAGGCAGTTTGGTCTTCTCTGGGGCTTCTGGTTGTGCCTTAGGTGGTGATGATGTAGCAGCAGTGCCGGAAGGTGATCGGGACGGTGATGGAATGGCTGGTGAGGACGTTGTGTCTGATTGTGAAGGCAGCTTGGAGGTGTGCGATTTAGGTGATGGTGTGGACGTATGAGTCTCTTTGGGTTCAGATGCAGCAGTGAGTGTTCCTGAGGCAGTAACAACGTCATTTGGTCCCTTTGACTGCAAACAGATAACACAAAAATAAAGCATGCAAACATCAAACTTGCAAAAACTGATGTGTTTCAATTTCAGGATTTTTTTGAGAATTTGAAATTTTTAAGTTCCTACATAGATAAATATTTTTCTCCTTCGGCAGTTGGATTCATCTTTCATGTAGCCAATAAACCCCTATTCCCATCTAATATGTGTATACTCACACACATTTGCATAAACCATGCTTCTCGGACTTATTGGCAATACAGCAAACATAACAAACAGTGCTTTAGTGCTACATTCATACCAGAATGAATTAGAAAAAAAGAGGGAAAAAAAATTGTATTACAAAATTATGTCTTCAGCTAATTAATACATAGATACATGCATTTATCTACTTGTTGTGTACATTGTGCTTCATTGCTCGTAATATTGAGGTAGTTTTGAGAGGTTTTTTTTCATGCATAAAATCTGCATTTAAGATAAGTTGCTTCATTCTGCACCTCCTTTTTCAGTGAACAGGTTAAGTTTAAAATGTAACAAGAATGACCTACGTATTCTAATTGGGCTATTTAAGACTTTGTTCTTACTGGAGAAAGAGTCCAATAAAAAAAGTTGATTGTCAAAGCCTGTCAAGGCCATGGATACCTGGAAACTTAGCATCCAGAGCTATTCATTTATAGAGTTTGATCAACTTATTGCATCTCTTAACCAGTCACAATGTAGTTGCAACAAAAACATGATTAGAGAATGAAGTGAACAAAGCGAATTCAGTCTAACTATGGCATTTCAACTTACTTCTGATTCCGGAGTTGTATCTGACTGTGATTTAGGTTCTGATTTTGAATCTGGTTGTGAAGTATCCATTTGGGACTCCTTGCCGGAGTTGTCTGTGGTGGGTGATGGCAAGGCTTCCTGGGCAGCTGCTGTAGCTTCATTGGATGGCTCAGGTTTGTCCTTGGAGAGCTCGGGGGTGTTGGAGGTCTCTGGAGTGATGGAGGTCTCTGGGGTTCTAGCGGGTTCAGGGGTGGCCGAGGTTAGAGGTGTTGTGGCTCTTGGAGACGTGGATGCGCTTCCAGCGTCACTTGTACCAGACAAGTTCTGTTTAGCAGCAAATCAGAAAAACATACTATGAGATTGACAAGTAATAAAAATTCAAACTTTAACCTAGATGAATCCTCGACCGCGCACGGTCGAAATTTATGCCTCCGCCATCACGCAATCAGAAAGATACTTACGGCTCTATTGTTCCATGCCATCAGAAATCAAAAACATTTTTCAAATTTTGGGCACTGCAACCTTTGACCCTTTGAACCCAAAATCTCATCAGTTCTTCCTCACATGCTTATACATAATTAAGCTATACACTGAGTTTGAAAGAAATTGGTTCAATTTTTCTGTTATAAGTTATAACAATAATGAGCTTTATCAGGTTTTTCTGCCTGGTGACATTTGACCTTTGACCCACTGAACCCAAAATCTAATCAGTTCATCCTCACATGCTTATACATACTTGAGCCAAGTTTGGTCAAAATCTGTACAGCAGTTCTGAACTTATTGCGGTAACAAGCTATTTTGGGTGATTTTTTACAAGTTTTTTGGCCCTGTGACCTTTGACCTTTGACCCGTTGAACCCAAAATCTAGTCAGTTCATCCTCACATGGTTATACGCACTTGAGCCAAGTTTGGTCAAAATCCGTCAAGCGGTTCTGAACTTATTGTGGTAACAAGGTTCGGACGGACGCACGCACGCACGCACGGACAACCCGAAAACATAATACCTCCGGCACCACCTTACGGTGGCGGAGGCATAAAAATCAATGTTTTTCTAGAATTATGACTTGTCTCGTCTCCTCTGAAAATTGTGGATGAAGCCATGTCGGGAACAACACTGAATAATTTTCCTGGTATCGCATCGCACTTTGCTATGCGTTTTGGCACGATTGCTTTACAAAAGTCCTGGTCACATAGGGCCCCCGGAAGCAACACGATTCAATACGACTCTTTGTTCGGAGGCAGTTAATTGTGAATTAACAAAGAGTCGTGTTGAATCATGTTGCTTCCGGGGTCTTATGTGACCGAAGCATTAGCAACTTTTTCACATATAACTGTACAATAAAATGTTTAAAATGATACCTCAATGTGTAAAACTGCTATTCAAATATAAAAATTAAATTATTCCCTGAACAACATCTACTTTACTCAAATCAAGATATAGAAAGAGCCTAATTCACACCTCCTCTTTCAGCATTCTGAACAGTCATAATTCTTAACATTTTATACTCCCATCAACTGCTGTTATCCCCATACGAGCAGAGAAAGTTTGCATTTCTTATCTAAGATGACACTTTGCATTGAAAAAAAAAAGAATATAAAAGTCCTGACTGTATCAGTGGACTACCTTTTTGCTTTGCATGACCTTGTTAAGTGTGGCCTTGAACACCTGTCTCTTTGACTCCAGGTTATTGGATTTATTGCTAGCAGGTGCATCAGGAACAGAGGAACTGCTTGAGGTAGTCTGGGAGGTTCCTGATAAAGTACTTGCGTCCGTAGGCCTGCTGCTACCCTGATCGGTTTCCTATAGTGGAATCAAACATATTTATAAGGGATAATATGGCTACATATATTTCAAGTATTAACTCTTTGTGCGTTCACCCGTAAACCCCCTGTGTGTTGCATTATTTAGGGAGTGTACATGTTTGTATGGGAACTGTACACAAGCGAATCTGTGCAAAAGTGCGAAGGAAACAGGCCAACGAATGTTCATTGGCACGAAGAAAACGTGGAATGAGTTTTAAAAAATGAATATCAGAGAGGCTCTGTCATGCACTTCCAAAAGGCTGCTCTTACACCATTTGATTTCCTGCATACAACAGAGAAACCACAGTGTTCAATACAGGACTATCAAGTTATTTCCATGTTTGAATAAAACTTTCAAGAAAATGAGGGAGAGCAAGTGAATAACTGCAAAGTGCAGTAGGCAGATTTAATGGGAACATGCACCAATCGGGACTTCGGGAATCATCAGCATGTGTCTCTGGAGCAGGAGAACAGACCAAAGACCAATTTATCTATGACTGCCCTTCACTCCAACCATCTTAAGCGATGACTGATTAATCAAACTCCTGCGTTGCCCAGATCCAAGGGCTTACTAATTGCAGGAAGTGGAAAACAATATTACAAACTCATATGAAACATGTTGGCACCTGCATAAAGCACTTGCATACAAAGCTTCCCTTTTGAAAATCATTCATATCAGCAATGAAAACAATGGCAATTATATGGCACTAAATCTCATTCTGCAATTTCATTATACTGCAAAGCATTAAATACATTCTTGTGAAATCACCAAAAGAAAACCAGAGATTCTAGATATTTTAGAAAATTAATCCGCAGAAAACAAAAGATGAATGAAAATTATTCATGAAATGTTGGTAAAAAAAATCTGTAAGAAATAACAATTACCATTGGTTCTTCTCTTGGAGATTTATCCAAAGATTTCTTCTTCCTCGATAGCTTTGTACGATGAGTGAAAGTAGTCTGCACCTCAATGCTCTGTTTCGGGACAGTAGGTTTCTGCATTGAACAAAGAAAATATAATGAATAAATTATGGTCCTTGATCAGATAAGGTAAACTGTATTTTTGCCAACCGAGAGAGGGAGAAGAGGAATTGAGGCATAGAAAGATGGCCAAGGACCAAAAGAACCAGTGCAGTGATTGCATCCATAAACTGAAGGGAATTACAACTGTCATCAGAGGACCCTGTTGTACTGGGAAATGCCGAAGATTGAAGGCCAGTAATTAAATTCTGTACAACACATTATTTCTATGGAAAGTAACAAAAGAAATATGCTTCGTAGCAACTGAACTGGTTGAAAATCGAAAGAATACGTCCAGGTCCTTTGCCTATATATTTGCCATTAATCACTCATAAAAATGGCCAATAAAGATCTTCATTGCATCCACATTTTGTTAAATAGACCAACCAGTAACATATCAGAATTGCTCTTGTGAATTTGCGATAAATGTTACGCTGCCTTGATCAAACAGAATTTAGCATCATGAATTTCTCAGACTCACCTCTTTGACCTGAACAGCAAGGTGCTCATACTTCTGTTCCAGCTCTTCATACTTATTCTTCCACGAGATGGTCTCCTGCTGCCATCATGCCTGAGCTTCATACATGACATTGGTCTTCTGGTTGAACGTCTGTACCAGCTTCTCGTACTTCTCCTTGATCGACTGGGCAAACTCCTTCCATTCCTTCAAGACATGTGAAAAACAAATAAATTTGTTCAGCCAGATTAGTTCAGCAAATCAGAAGTTAAGCCAAAAAAAAAATAGCTTACAAACCCCTAGTCTTAATTTTGCAATCAATAAAACATGAAAATGATGTAATTTACCCCAACCCCTTCTACCTTAATAACGATGACCTTTGCCCCTCATCATCGTCATCACCTAATATATCATATACATGTATGGGTAAGGGTCACTTGTCTCAAGTTTGACCAACATGAGGAAACAATGAGGAAAAAATAGAAAAAAACAAACAGTGTATAACATATTTAGTGTATGCCTTCATTTTACTTGTCCCTTTGACCCCTTGTTGACCTCTGCCCTCATCATCCTATTCACATAACATCTGGTACTTGGATACGGGTCAGTTGTTCATGTTTGAGCAAAGATGATAAAGAAATAAAAAAAAGAAATAAAAAGAGTGTGTAACAAATTTTGTGTATGCCTTCATTTTACTTGACCCTTTGACCTCTTGTTGACCTAACATCTGGTATTTTAATACCGGTCAATTGTTTTAAGTATGAGGAAATTAAGCAAAATTGAGTAAAAATTGAACAGGCAGAAAGAGAACGAAATAAACAAAGTACGAGAGTAACATTATTTTCAGTCTGAACAATGGAAGGAAAAGAAGAGAAACAATGATGTGCATGGCATCTACTTGACCTTTGTCCTAAAAATGCTCTTCCACTGACATCTGATATTACCCAAGGATCATTGCTAAAAGTCTGAACAAAAATTTTCAAGGATAGAGAAAAGAGCAAATATTGCCAGATTTTACTTGTGGAGGAACAATTGTTTATCCATTGTTCTGATCATAATTTAGTGTTGTAGGATAGCGAGGTATTGTGATTGTGCATCCCACACTGCTTATTAGGATCATACATGCACATGGTACAGGTAAATATACAGAACTTACATTGTGAGTGAAGATGACAGGCTTCTTGCTTTCATCTAGGCCATCGGGTTCTTCCTGTTCAGGAATGTCCACACCTGTGAATAAAAATTTAAAAAATTTGATAACCATGGAAATGAAACTATATTCAGCTTATCAATTTAAAGATAGGAAGTTGCGAAAAAAGTGAACCATATTGGCAAAATAGGAATAATCGCTTCGAATGGAAATGGTAGGTTTCCCTCCGAATCACAATGATTTTTCGGGCTGCATTTCACCTGTTTTTCTATAATTTGACCATGATTTTGAAGTCAGGTCAGGCTATTTTCAGAGGCTTGGTGGCTTAAGGGCAACCATTTTTTCGCCTTACCTATGTAATCAAAATTTTCATACAACATCCCATAAATGGCACTATTTCAACTACATACATGTATGAACATTGATTGCCTTTACACAAGACTCTCCTATTAACATTTCATTTTTATAACATTACTAATCATGTAAAGTTGGTGGATTGGTGTAATTTCTTAAGCCCTAGTCATATAGAAGCTCGGAAGCAACACAATTTATCATGACTCTTTGTTCAGAGGCAGTTAACTGTGAATTTAACAAAGAGTTGTGTTCAATCGTTTTGTTTTCCGGCTTCTATGTGACTGGGGCTAAATGAATCATATGACTGAAGTAATTCTCAAAATGAAGTACATGACTTTGTCTAATTGTATACAAATCACATTGAATGTACATGAAATAAGTTTATGGATTTGCCTATGATGGTTACAGGCATATAACATGTTACAAAATTAAAAGATGATGCACAAACAGGAAAATCATACACTGTAAAAGCTACATAATATTGCCAAGAAATTTGCAAAGTGAATTTGCCGAAAATGTCATTCATTAAAATGCCCATTGACTTGTGTACAATAATCTTCCATAATATGCAAATAAAAATTCACTCATGTGTGAAAAGTCCAGAAGTTTAGTGAATTTGCCAAAACTTAAATATTGGCTTTTACAGTACTGATGACTTCATGATATTCAAGTGGGATCTGAAGTTGGGTGTCTGAAATTGTAGGGTGTTTGAAGGGTCAGAATGGATGTCAATTAAGAATGAATGTACAGAGCTGGGCTGAAGAGTAAACAGGACATTCAACTGGGATATCCTGTTCATAAAATAAAATGTAATCAGGATGTTCATTTACGACCTAGGATCTAGTCTGGACTTTGATGTTCTCATAATAAGGTATCTCAAACTGTTGCCTGATACATGTAGGGCACTCATAAAACATCTCTTTATAAGTGTTGACTATTTTTTTTAGAGAGATGGTAGATTTAACAAGCCATAAGGACATGGACTCCGATGAAATAGAAAACTGTAAAATTCTTTACTTTGTGCATATTTACACAGATGTACAACCCTATTTAGAGGTATATGTCATTTTGCAAAACTTGCTTATAAACTTCTTAATGAAATTCAGAGAACACAGTGAAATCTGTGGGAAGTCTTACATGTACATGTATGTAGATTACGGTTTCCAAGGACCTTGATATGGTAATTCCCTCATGACATCATGGAGATAAAATAGGAGTCCTGTGGGCTGAGGCTATGTAAATTGAACGTGTATGAGTCATACGCTCCACATGAGTCGTACATTGTACATGTAGGAGTCATACATGTATTATGTACACTACAGCCATATACAGCCCCAAACAGCCATATTTCTCAGTAAATCTGACTTGGGTTGTGTTTCATACAGTTGTTCGTAAATGTATGTATGATTCTACGAACAACTGGTGACCCTTTCCTGGAGACATTGTGAACTCCTTGCTCTGAATCGCATCAGAGAAAAGGTCACTAGTTGTTCAAACAATAATGCCTACCTCTACAGGTAACACTGTCATTCTGATTACAAAGGCTTATTTTGTGGTAAAATTTATTTGTTATCTCTGTTTTATAAAAATGAGAAGTTCAAACAAAAAGGGTGTGCTGTTCAAAATTTGCAATTGATCGCAAGTTGCTTTCTTGTTGATCGGAAGGTGCCAATCAAAATCATTGTTTCATGCGCGTCTAGTTAAATGCGCACACCGTGCGCAAATGAAAATGCGCATTATAATTTGCAAAGTTGCAGTTGATTTGCAGTTTATTTTGAACAACACCCCCTTATATTTCGAGTCAGCAGAGGCTCTCTGATTGAGCTTCCGTCTTGTTCCTATTTTACTCATTCTGTTTAGCATTTGAATGGCAACAAGCAGGAGAGCTATTCCCATGTTCCTTGGACATATTCAATCAATACTACCCAATGATGGTTACATGTAGATTGGGACCTAATCCTCCTCAGATTTTGCTCTGGATAATCAATCAATGTGGATGAATGCAATTTGAAACATGATATACAACAATGGGTGGGATGTAAAGAATAGTGGATTGCTTTGAACCATATTGGAACACGTTGTTATGTTAGCAACTGCAAAAAACATAGAAGAGACTGAACAACTCACCTTCAATTATATCTTCTGTTTCTGTCCGGCTCTTCTTTGAGGCTGGTTCTCCGTTGGCTTCCTCTCCTTCTGACAAGGTTCGCTTTGAGGTTGACGGTTGATCCGGGTCCACCTTCTGAAGCACATCTTGACTGTGGGATTCAACCCTTGCAATGGCTATCTCAGAGAGCTCAGAATCCATTGTTTCTGAGAACTCTGAGATTTCCATCTTTTCCGGCTCCGGGTTGTAGCCTTCGGAGGTGGCGAGAGACTCCTCCTCCAGAAGAAGATCATCATCGAGAGCATCCATATCACCTGGTTCGTTGGGTCCCAAGTCAACACTACCATCACTCAGTTCATCCCGATTCCCAACAGATTCAACAACCTTTGGCAAGGACAAAGCATCCTTCTGGGATGCTTCAGAAGATTGTTTTGTAGGCTCATCGGTTGCCTGTGGTATTTCAGCATCTACAACGCTGTCTAAAGTATCTACAGGGCTGTCTACAGTGGCTGGTTTTTCAGTAGCATTAGACGTCTTTGTAAAGTCTTCCGTTATATTGTTACATATATGATCCCCTTCATCAGGTGGGGGATCTACAGTACCCTGAGAGGTCTGGGTTTCCCCAGAATTGCATACAAGATCATCGGACTGTAAGGTTTGTTTATCATCTGCCATATCAACATCTACATCATCGGCAGCTCTTTCATCTGCAGCAATACTAGGTTTCATAACATCATCTTCACTCATTTCCTTACCATTCACATGTAGTTCAGTGTCAGATTTTCCGAAGGCTGGAAATTCTCCTGGTATGGAATGCTGTAATGGTGTTAAATTAGCACCTGAATCTTCAGCAACGTCCATTTGGTCACAGGCATTGGTCACTTCAGCAGCATCCACAGGACTCTGCGGAAAGCTACTAGAGTTTGATCGCGATGTGCACCTACTACTGGGCAAGGAATTTTGTGGTGATATTTTCCCTTTCATGAGATTCTTTTTTAAGTTCTGTTTTAACTTTAACAACGCTTTTTCTTTGATCTTTCCAACATCCGGACTCTTTTCCGACTCCTCTGCTTTCTCAAGTTCCCCAGATGCGACAGTACATCCAGTTTCACATGTTGTTGCTGATCCAACTGATGCAGTATCCTTATCTTCGGTATCCTTCTCTGTTTCCTTAATTTTATGAGTCTTGCTTTCCTCCAAACTCACTTCAGGTACAGACTGTCCTGTTGACAACTTTTTATCGTCTTTTGACTCAAGTTTATTAAGTACTGCTGAAGATTCACTTGGTGCGTTGACATCTTCCAAAGAAGCTGGAGATGGTGTAGTTCCACCAATGCCTTCACCAGGTGAACCTATTTAGAAGAATACCAAAATAGGAGTATTATTTGAAAGTAACCGTATTTATTACACTCTTTACTACATTTTATTCATTGCTGATGTAAAACATATTGGAATAATGGACATCTATCAACCTAACGTTTTACTAGCAATGAAGGTGAGTGTGCTTACCTTCGTCGGGAGAACTGGTTTCCATCTTGCATTCCTCGGTCTCTGGAAGTGTGGCAATGTCCTCTTTCGGAGATGCGGCCTTCTCCGTCTTCGATGTTGGATCACTCTGATCAGATGAACCTTCCTGTTCTTTGGGAGCAGGACTGCCATTCTCAAGATCTCTCTGAGGTTTTGCCTCACCTGATCCCATTCTTGCTGTTGGTGAACTTCTACCAGTGCTCGCAGCAACATCCTGATTGCTTTGAGAACGCAAAAGAGCTTGCTTTTTCAGCATGTCACTCTTCTGTGTTCTGCTTATGCTCGACGAAGGGGCACTCTTCCTGGCAGTATGAATTCTATTGGGGCTTGAAGCAACAGTTTCAGTTGTTACAGTAGAAATGGTGTCACTATCCTTTTCTGAAGATTTATCACTGTCTATGTGATTCTGAACAGAGATCTCATTTCTGTGAGGACTTCCTTTGGCATTATCCCCATTACCTGTCTCCGACTTTAATGAATTATTATTAGATTTTGAGGTTGATGATCCTGTAACTTCTATCTTAGTTTTATCCTTTTTCTTAAGGGAATCAATTTGTTGTGACATAGTCAATACACCCTTTCTAGAGGGCTTCTGTGAACTGGGCTTTGCTGACTCAACCAAAGTTCCTTGTCCTGCCTTAACGGCATCTAAATTTGAAAGACTCTGTGTTGTCGCAGGAGAATCAGATTTATCAGTGTCACAAACATGGTTTTGTTTTGTACCGTCATTATTTACTATGGTGTCTACGGGTGCCTTTTGAGATTGTGTCTCTTTTTCTGGAGCACTCTTTGCTGTAACATGGTTATTTTCAACAGAGGATGCATTGCTTTTCTTGTAAGTTGATACAAGTGACTTGGGGGCTTCTTGGGATATCGAACCACCACTGTGATGTTTCCTGCGCTCCGGACGTTGATCTGGGTACCGTCCTTGTCTTTCATCAAATGAGCAATCTCTATCGCCATGGAATCTGCCTTCTGGAGATGTAACTCTCCTCTCGCCGTAAGAATCATCTCGACTCCATGACCTTCGGTTTCCATACGGACCATCCGGATGGTCTCTGCTATAGGGGTTCCTGTGTGCTCGACCTCCGCGAGGAGGCCAATATCGTTGATCAATCCGGTGATCTCTCTCGCGACTTCTATCTGGCCCAGAGTATCTGCCTTCGTAACGACTGTGATAGTCTCCTTGATAGTCTCTGGACTGTGAATAATGGTGAAACCCCTCTCCTCTGGGGTCTCGTCGATTCATCTTGCTCCCTCGGTCGTTGGTTGCAGTTGGCATTGATCGATCTAGTGTTGAGAGTAGGAAAATGTTACAATTTTAATGAAATTTGACAGATTTGGTAGAGTATTACTGTTGTCTGAACTTCATATGAAAACAACCCTTATTGGCGCCATTTTCATTTTCATTACTTCATTACGGAACAATTTCATGAATAGAGCTTTCACTATCAAAATGAAGAGCAGCGACTTATTGCCTTGGCAAATTATACATCTAATTCTAATTTATAATCCAAATATTAGGTTTGGTACTGGCCTGTATCTCTGTAATTGAACTCTTGCAGTCATATCTCTAAAAAAAAAAAAAAACGTAGACTATTCTAGGAAAGTACAGTTCTTTTGGGGACAGTGGCACATACAATATAAACCTTTCAAGTGGGTACTGAGGTCTATAGAATTCTAGAATGAAAAAAGAATGCCCACAACCATGTCTTCAGAATTTTATATTTCATTACCCATTATTTATGACCCTCACAGGAAAATAAAGTACATTTTTTGTACAGTGACACATCTACCCAATCCTACAGCATATTCACATGTGTCCAAAAATAAATTGACACTACAGGTCTCAAGGTAGACAATTGGAAGGGGATTAGGATTTTATGTACACATCAAGAATATATGAAACTCTTTGTTCACAACACATACTATGTTACCAGTTTTATTTTAGATTAGCTTCCCTGAACACTTACTTCTTGATCTCAAGACTTTGATTCCTTCGATTTTGTAGCGGAGTGATTCTCGTCTCAAAATGTAGTACCTGTGGGAAATGAAATTTTGAAACACTCAAAGTCATCAAGAGCAAAAGCAAGAATAAGTTGAATTTAAAATAATCAAAACACATTTGAATGTGTGACTTAACATCAATATATCAAGTAACCATGGAAATGTAAATGAAACAATCACAAGCATGGTTCAAAAATTCATCCTCATGGCCAAAATGATAGACAATTGTTCATGACTCTTAGATGAATAGAATCTTAAGTAGCCTTTTGAACTGATCTGCACCCCTTTCAAAATGTTGGCCTTGATTAAAAAAATTTACGCTAGACTTACCCGCTGCCATCCTTCAACACAAGCTTCTTTGAAGATTGCTGGAAACCGTCCAATTTGACTGAGCATGGAACCGTCAGATGCAGTGGGGCAGTTGGTTCGCTGAGAGACGCCGAGCTATTGCTGCTGCTTTCAGTCTCTGTGAATGCCAAGACCAATAAAGTTGTGAGGAACAGATAAATGAATGGACAGATTATGTCTAATGAAGCGTGACCTATAGAAAAGCCATTATTGTAATGGGAATGTGAATAACCTGAGCAGGATACAGGAATATAGATCCCACTACATTAGACTGAATCCTTTGGTATTGTTCCCTCATAAAGCTAAGAACGTGGACTATTCAAATCCATCCAACTGAGGCATGATCCTTCTAAAAACACAAAATTCCAATTCATCTCTGAACAATGGTAAGACTCTAGAAGGAATCTATTATTCATAGACATGAATTGATGCTACATCAGTCAAGCTGCCAAAGGCAAGATAATCATAATGGCCCTTGGTCTTTTCACATGGGGTGGGGGATTTATCAAGTACTTTACATGTTAGTTCTCTGAAAGAATTACCAGCCACTCTGGATTATTGATGAAATCTATGTAACCTTTATTATTTAGATCTAACACAATTCAGCTTTTCACTTAATGTGAAAAGGAAAATAGTTATATATTACACTCATTGCCTAAATTTTGCGAGCACTTAAAGACTTGGTCTGGGCAAGAAAAATCTTGTGTTGATTGAAAGCAGAAAAATCAGACGAACAGATAAAAAAAAAGATTGAAGAAAATCGCACAACAAATGAGAAAGTTATGAGTATTTCAATTATATTACCCAATAGTTGTAATCAGTCAAATTGGTAACGTTAGGTCACATTATTATGCATATATCGTGCACTTTTCTGCAAGTAGTTTATCATTCTTATTGTTTTAAAACCCTCATTTTTCAAAAAAGATTTTTTTTGTTGTTGTTGATATATACATAGGTGCAGCTACATGTACATTTATTGTTTCCACATTTTGAATATTTAAAAAAAAATAAGTGTGACGGATTAACCCTAATCCCATTGGGATATTTCAGTCATCTCAGTCCATTGGGGGGGGCTTATTTGGCCCCCCCCCCCTCTGATCTTCGCCGTTGATCGCGCGATCGCGCCGAAATTTGGCATGCACATAGCCCGTGATGTTAACTCTTAGATTGCGTTGTCAAATTTTTCAAAAATCTACTCATTATGCTAATTAGGCATTAATTATGCATAATTATGCGTGAATTCTAACAAACAGCAATAAATCATTTGCTGGAGCTCCAAATGTGCTGATTTTTGGTCTAGATACTCGTAGTAATGTTTCAGACATATTGTCATGGAAAAAAAATTCAATCAAATTCTATTTCTTATGTATTCTATTGTTTTTGTGAATTTCTTATGTATTTCTTTGTTTTTTTTACCTCATTATTTCTATTGTTTTTTCAATGGGAATTGTTGGTGACATTATTAGAGGCATAGAAAATGAATTTTAAATCCAGTTCATGCATTAATATGCAAAATAGACAAGGATTTATGAATATTGACTAAAAACACTTGTTTTTTGATTTTGTACATAAAATCACGTTTTTAACTCGTATTTGGCTCGACGAATATTTTTCAAATGCGCGTGGCGTCGGTACCGCATACCCGGTCATCACGAATTTGGTGTCAAAAGTTGCGCGATTTATCGCGAAAATTGTCGAGGGGAGGGCTTTAAACCCCCCCCCCAATGGGATTAGGGTTAAAACAGATTTTTATAAACAATAAGTTATAATAAGCTTACGGATAGGAAGTGCATGATCCACGTCTAGCACGTGTGACTTTACCTCCTACTGCGTACAGTAATTTATGAATTATCACTGTGCAGTCATATCATTGAAATATTCATAACTTTTTTTTATTTCTTGTTGGATTTACTTCAATCTTATTTGACCTGTTCGTCTGATTATTCTGCTTTTAATTAAAGCAAGAGTTTTCTAGCCCAGACCAAGCCTTTAAGAAAAGCTTATTCATACTATTGTTTGTTTGTTAGACCTGGCTTAAATTGATGGACCGTACTTACTTCTTGGCATCGTCACTGACAGCCCTGCCCATGAGTGGGCTTGATCTCCTGGTATTACAACCTGAAAATATACAATTATAATATGAGTATAAATGAAAGGATATTTCAGTTATGCCGAGCGGTCTTCACCCTAAAAAGACTGTGGTATTTCAAGTTGAGAATAATGCTTCACGGTACAACGAGTTATCTTTCTTGGAAATGTGAGTGGTCCTGAAAAGGACTTTCTTTCTTGGAAATGTAGCCAGGTCCTTTTCAGGACCACTTACATTTCCAAGAAAGATAACTCGTTGTACCGTGAAGCATTATTCTCATCAATCATTCTTCCCCAAGTGAAACCTTCAAACAGTATTTCAAGGGACATGAGGGATTTCTTTTCAAGTCACATTGAGATTACTGTCGATTGCATGTTGATAAAATTTGTTTCCAAATCCTATCCTGTATTTTAATATTTTCATAATTTCATTTGCATTCCACTATTTTTTCAATGAAATATTTTGGCAACTTTATGTCAATCATAAAGAGCATGAAAATATGTAATATAAATCATCAAAATTAAAAAAATTGTATAAGCATGTATGAATTTGCATTGATTTTAAGCATGAAATCATGTTTTTAAACTGTTTTGGGTCTGAACGCCACTTTATTGCGCAATTGTAGGGCTACAGTAGTACAGACCTGGCAGCGCATTTTTTAAATCCAAATTTGCACATTGTGCTGCACTCAATTCAGGTGAGGTGAATGAGTTCCTGTCATGAATATTCATTCCTCAAAGTGCTAAGTGCGCTGGTGTATGCCTGTCTTAAGCCAGGGTAATTACAATGCAAAGTGCCTTGAGCGCTCCGCATAGTGGATGGGTGTGCTATATAAATTGCATAATATATAAATTTATCATTATCGCTTGATCAATACGAAAAGCGCATGAAATTATAAATTCTCCTTATATCATTTCGCACATAGTTCTGCTCCTCAACCTTATACTTCTCTCATACACCATTACATCTAGTCCAGTTAAGGACTCTGTGTTATAATAGCACAGGTCTGCCTCTAGACATATCCATGTCCTGAACACACAGGGGCTACAAGACTCGACAGCAGATTTTCACATACCCCTCTGATCACACAGATATTTATTCATATAATTGCTCTAATGAAGAGAATGTAAATATTTTAAACACTACTTCAGTGACAGAACTATTTTCATTATGCTTCTTTGACAGAATAAATATGAATATTAAGATTTTGATAATTGTTTTCTTTTGTATCATGGTGTTTATGTATCATTTATAATAAAAAATTGTTCATGATTTTCTTCTTTTCATATGACTGTTTTAAAATCATAAATACAAAGTGAGAAAAATATTCATAAACCCAACTTTATCATTATTAACAGTAATTTTGCTGAAATGAGTACACAATTACCATGCACAATCCATATTTTCATTAAACATATTGTTTATTAAAATCATATTTATCTACCTATTGCATATTGGATGCGTACGTATTACACGTATGGTCCATTCATATAGGCACACGTAATATATAGGCACGCATCTAACATGCGCGCTGTTTATTGGCAAATACATGCTTGAGAAAATCGGTGACTTGTCTACATGTATGCATGGGACTAGGGGAGCTTTTTTTTTAAATACAAGTATATTTCCTTGCTTATAAGGCTGAGAATCAGGCACAAAATTGTAGGTTTTTGTAAATTCTAACAATTATATTCATGTATTTTTTTTTTACTATTAATGTTATATAATTTCTAGAAATTAATATGAAATAGCATAAAATGAAAGGTTTGGTAAAAACTTATGAATTTCTTTCTGATTCTTGGCTACAGGAGCAAGGAATTAACGTCGCAAAAGGTTCCTTAGTCCAATGTCACAGATGACAGAGTTTACGTAGTGCGTATTTTCCCATAAACACAGCGTGTCTGTTAGACGCATGCATTAATACACCCAACTCCCAAGTGAGTCTAACATAGATTTTGGGTGTCATTCACATCTTGCCTTGCTCCCCCCCCCCAAAAAAAAGCCCTCGTCGACATATGCAGCCCCTTTCAAGAAAATATATTTATTTATGTGTTCTGAATAAGCAAAGATTATTCGTATCCTGTTACTTTTTACCAGGAAAAATGGCAATTCCCAAAAAGGGCATGCTTTCTCATATTGTTTTAATTGTTTGAATTTTTTGTTAAATGTTTTAAAAATTTGAATCTTTGTTATTCATTGTCCAATTTTGCTCAAACTTTTTTTATGTTTGTCTAGTTTTGGCGCTTTTAATGAAAATAAGTTATTTTTGGCGGAGTAACCATTTTAACAATATATAAAAAAAATGGACTGCAGGAAAACATAACATGGTCATATTTCAAGACAGCAAAGAAATAATATTGACAAAAAGAATATTGCCAGAAAATAACATGGTCAGATTAGAACAATAGAAAACAACAAGAACATCTAAAATAAACTAAAATAAAGGCA
This sequence comes from Temnopleurus reevesii, assembly GCA_036244855.1. Taxonomy (NCBI): domain Eukaryota; kingdom Metazoa; phylum Echinodermata; class Echinoidea; order Temnopleuroida; family Temnopleuridae; genus Temnopleurus; species Temnopleurus reevesii. The sequence goes on along the minus strand of BQKZ01002364.1, from coordinate 50,310 downwards.
AAACACCTCCCCCCCCCCACACACACTAACGCATTCAATCCTTCATAAAGTGAGAATGAGGCACAAAAATACAGAGCGGGTACGTTTTGATCAACACTTATCGTAACAGGCAACAGATCCACAAAGAAAAATTGGCTATATCTCGTACACAGAGATGCCACAAGGGTCAGATGAAATTTCCTGAAATAGCAAGAAAATTGCCTGAAAATTGCCACTTGCCTATACTTTTGAACACAAGCAGCTCGCCACATTTCCTGAAATCAGGAAATTTCCTGAAGAGTGGCATCTCTGCGTACACGAAAAGAAATGTGCTAACCCGCCTGGCTTATTCAACAATCTTCAACAAACAATCGCCAACACACGATTGCGCAATGCGTTCGATTACAATTAATGCAATTCTTATTCATGAGAACAGAGACTGTAACTTTGTAAGCGGGGAAGTTTTGACCAACACATCCGGGACAAAGCGGGGACATATTTTTGGTATCTGACCTGGGGACGTTTTGGTAGTAGAACACCAGGAACGTTTTGGCATGGGGACGTTTCGACTGGATATTCTATGGAAAATGCATATAATAATAACATAGATCCTGATCTTGAATGAAGCTTTAGAAAGGTCCAGGTTGTCCAAGACCAAGACCGAAGCCGAAGGCAAAGCGAAGGCAAGACAATCGACAAATCTCTTGGCCTGGAGACTTGGACTCCTGCATGTCTTCATCATCAAGTAGAGAAGGGGTCCTACAATGAGTTCTCAAAAAATTTGGACATGATAATGCAGCATCTTAACTCCCCCATAGATAAAATCAGATATCGGCTAACCCTACCCAAAGCAAAGTTTATCCGACGGACATGCCAGAAGAAACCAGATCAGACGGTGCGGCCCTACGCCTACGGGACCTAACCGAGCAGGTCATGCCTGGCACGCACAATCAGAATTGCGCGAACAATTACGTCCCCGCGCGGCGGGCGCTCCGACGATCAAAAACTGATTTATTACTCAACTAACAGTAAAATTTCTATCAAAACCGTCAAATTTCAGAAGTCTATTATTGATACTAACTTACCAGGTTACAGAAATTGCATCTTGAATTCGGACGTCTACGTAAAATAATACAATACCCAGTCTCTGAGAATATGAAAACACGAATTTGTATTGTCGAATAATATATGGTGGCCTCGAAGAGTAGAAAAAATTACGCGCAAAAAAATTTCTAACGCGCCGCGCGTTGGGGGAAATGCAATGAAATAAACAAAACTGACATATATCTTGGTTTAAAGCAATATATCGACCCCCCCCCCCCCGAAGAGTTTAAGAGTTCCAAAATACGGTAGTCTAATTTTAGTGTCAAAATAGTTTGCAATAAAGATCCAAGCAAGCCATAAAAAAGCGGAAAACATCATGATCAAAGCAGTGGTATAATAAAAAGACATGATGGCGAGGATGCTAATGACTATATCAATAATGATAATAATAATCGTAAAAAAAAAAAAATCATATTTCAACTAACATTTACAATGTTCATGTAACAGTGAGCGGTTCAAACAGAAATAAAAACAATAATTTCTTTCTCACGGAGAATAAATTCTGAATATAATTATTTAATAGTTGAATTTCGCGATTCTCGAGGGTAGAGCCGTTTATTAGTCGAAGTGCATGTATAGTGCTCAGAGTATCATAGCAGTGAATCGGTGCCCCATTATTATCAAAACAACCTGTCACTGAATGATATATGAAATGCACAGGCCTATGGCAAATTTCTCCGCATCCCCCCCCCCCCCCCCCCAAAAAAAAAAAAAAAATAATAATAATAATAACAAACAGAAAACGAATCCGAAAACTATATAAGCACAATATATATATCGAAAATACGGATAAAAAAGTGAGAAAGTTTAAACTCACAATAAAACAGTAATAAAACAAAAGGTTTGCATCATATTTGACACAATGCTAAATTTATTTATAGAAATAATTATCGCAAGCAGAGCAGTTTATTGATAACTGCGCCAATACCAATAACGCGGGCGGCGTACACGCGCGGTCAATGAACGATAGCCAAGAGGACAAAGGGAGAGCACTCAAGGGATAATGTCTGCCTTGAACAGTCGATCAGTGTGTAAATTCGTATTTGTTTGGTTAGTGACGTAGTTTCTAAAAGCGGCACATACTATGCTGTCCAGGATCAGTTTGAGCATAGGGCCTATACTACGAGAATACATATTTTCCTAGCCCTCGGATCATGAAGAATCCATATTATTGGACCGACTTCAAATCATCGATTAAATAAATGTATGTCGGACAAGCGTCGTCCCCCTTTTCAGGTTAATTGCCTAGAACAGGGTAACCTTTTTAGTACATGTATCATAATGTGTTGTGTAAGGGTGTGTATGTGCGCGCGCGCAGTAATGTGTGTTTTCAGTACGTGTACACGTATGTATGTGTGTGTTTAATACGTGTGTATGTATGCGTGTGTTTAATATGTGCATGTGCAGTAAAGAGTGTGTATATAATTAAGCATACACTTCGTACTTAAATTATGCAGGCACTCGATATACGGGGGGGGGGGGGGGGGGGGGGGGGGGGGCTCTTGTTCTAGAGGAAATGTATGTGTAACCTTGAGGCAGCTTGTTATAAATCGTTAAACACACATCATCCACTTTTCACGACTTTCCACAGTTCCTAAATACATCAAGGATGGATCCTTATTCAAGTTGAAGCCATCCAAAAATGCCGATCGTCCGTGGAGGAGTCTGGGAGCGAGGATGTACATGTACTTGTAAATATACTGACAGTCCATAGTGCTCATAATATCGAACGGCGGAAAGTTCTGATCACGCGTCGAAAGCATGTTGCAAGCTCGTGGCAGACATTCAACCACTCACAATCGAAAGGTCAAAACCATTATGTTGCCCATAACAACAATGTTGATGGTTATTAGTGCATTGATGCATGCAATATATTGTAGTAATTTCGTGGTTCTTTGCAGTAACAATGTGGATTACATTACGTAATAGTATATAATGTGAGCACTAAATGATAATGTATGCCTATCGACCAGAAATTATCGATTATTTGTGACCTAAGACCTATTACCATGGTGATGGTCAATATAATGTAGAAAGGGTGAAAGTGCGTATACCGAGGATGACTTGTTTTGTGTTTGGTAGTCCGAAAAGTGATACTCATCATTTATATAAAATATATATATATATATATATATATGAGTGTTAATAATAAACACACATTCACAATACACTACTTTTAAATTGATAGACGTTTATTTATAAATCCGCTTGCCATAGATTAATTTTCTGTTAAAGTCGAACCGGATGATAATAATAATAATAGTAATAGTAAGGATTATTTCTATAGCGCTAAAAACAAGAGAGTACCATAGCGCTTTACAATTTAACAGAACAAGAAAAATAAAAAAACAATGTGGGAAATATATACGCAATGTATTACGAGACTATTTGTTTCTGCTTTTATTTATTTTTGTTTATTTTGTTTTGTGTTTTTGTTTTTTGTTCTTTGGGGTTTGACATTTAGAAATAGTATTTTCTTATGAAAGAAAAATTTTATATCAAGTACCTCTAAAAAGTATAATATGAGATAGGAGTCAGTTAATAGACTTTAACAATTTGATGGTTGTCATAGGTCTGATCTTTAGACTAATTTTGAGGATAAAAACAGAGAGCTGGTTTACATGAGCGCACCCATGAGTTTGAGCCTCGGGAGGTTCGACTGATGGCGCCCCCGGGGGAGCTCAGTTGGGTTGACAAGAAAAGAAACAAAAGGGGGGGGGGGAGGAGGTTATAACCTAAAATTTGGCACTCCATTTGGGGCTGAGCTGGGCTGACAAGCATTTTTTTTAAATGAAAAAAATATATTCTTATATTCTGTATTATGTGTATATATTCTGTATATATATCCTGTTTATCAGAGCTTGTTTTTTTTTCAGTGACAAGGGAGACATGAGTTTCTGATTTCAGGAATCATTTTTTTTTTTGTGTGTATACCTTTTTACTATTCATTTGTGAACTCTCGGAAATAAGCCCGATAACAACAAAAGGAAAAAAATATTACCAATAGAGGGCGCTAAACTGATTTAAAGGTCGAATTCGAATTAAAAAAAAAAGAATCAGTTCATAAATATTATTGTAAGGTCTAGAAATGTGTGTAAGATAATAACATATGATAAACATCCCATTTCTTAGTCTTTAAACCGATAGATTAGTTTTGGGAGAGATATGGCACTTCAGATATTTAACTAATTTTGTGAGCTGCACTAAAGGTATTACCATAATGCAGTTTTCAATAGCAAAAAAATTAGAGCATGTTCATAGTTTGAACAAAATCGATCAAGAAATGGCTTGATATAATCGCAAAATAAAAAATAAATGACGACAGTGTCGCGCTCCCCAACACAACATGTTTCACGAACTCACACAGCGTAGACAATACCACCAATTGCTCCGCCCATTCCGCGGGACGATGGGCCGATGGGCCGCCGTGCGAATCACTTAGCACACCATAGGAATAATGGCTAACTGGCGTGTTCGACGTAAAATACGCCAGTATACGTGCAAACATATATTCATCTAGATTCGTACACAGTTATATTTAGGCATGTAAAGCAAGTTGTGAATAGATCAACTCGTATCACGTCACTTTCTGTATCCCGACCATTACGAATCTAGACCTATAATACCAAACCCATGTTCGGGCTTTATAGTGCATTTGGGATTTTTGCTTCGTTTTGGGGTTGTGCTTTATATAGGCCTAGATCGAGCCCTTACCTTGTAAAAGCCAATCATAATTACTGCATGGACGACCCAATTTAGCCCTAAATTCTCCTCGAGATCATATGAGAGCTATTTATAGCCCCCTGGAAATTCTGAAGTTCGGTCCCTATACTGGATCAGTAAAATCATGGACTCCTAGGTCCATAGTAAAATCCACTGGAAATATCACTGATATTTTCATCCTTGTCTTACTGGGGCCGATTACACGAATCCGAGACAAGATATGGACAAGTTATCGTTCAAAAATATACATGTATATCCTGTTTCTCTGAATTGTCGATGATCTTCTTGAACCTATGACAGGAACCTAGCTTCGTTCCTAAATTCTAGCCTTACTCGTAGGATTGGGACATATTTCAGTGAATCTGTTTTTTTTTTTATATTACGTGTACATGTACAAACAGAAATGCGGAATTGTCCGGATTACATACGAAAGAGCATTTTTGAACAATGGAATATCCACCATGAATGCTTTTTATTGAATGTTCAATGACGAAAACAGCTCTTTAGGCTTTTATCCTCGAAAGTCCCAAACAAATATTTTATCAGACATCCCCGGTTTTTAAAGGCAATGTTAACTGAGATCTACTGGGATTACGTAATAGAAAGGAATTTACACTGACTCGACTAAAAACCTCATAGACCCAGCCCGATCACTTAGATACGAGTTCCACCGAAGCTTAAAATGAAAGCGTCGGGTTTGCAAAAAAGAATCCCGTGCCTATAGTCTCGCAAGAAGTAATTATGTTATCCATTCCACCTAACCGCATATGCATATAGACATGTGGATGCATTCTTAAACACATAAACATTGAGACTAATCATTATTGAAGAATTTTGCCTCTATCATTTATCTCAGAGGGATAGACCACATTTAAACACAGTGGCGCCAATCACGTAGCAACTAAAACAATTATCGTCGGCATAGATATTTCGTTTATAACATTGTCTGATTAGTTTTAAGGCTGACGGGATAATTGGTCAGGGTTAGATAATGGTTGCTTGACATTTCTGCTGCTTTTCCGGAGTTTGCCCCGGGGCTCTGGGCACTAGCATTTGTAACTCCGATAAGGGAGAAAATCCTCCGTAAATGACGGATTGTTAGTCACTTTAAAATATTTTTAATATAATGATCAGACCCATGACAAACATCTAATTGGTTACATAATAAGTTTTATCTGACTCTTGTCAATGAACTTGTCAATGAGATATTATAATGCTTCCGGGAGACAAATAAATTATCGATAAGCTGAGATAGCCACAAAAGGATAGGTAAGATATTTTTGTGCAACTGGCTCATGCAGAATACCATGACATTGCCAATATCGCTAACTTTGTTATAAACTGAAAAATGCAATCACGCATGATTATATTCTATTTGGATAGTTCACTCCGTTGCCCCTGGCTATCAACGAAAATTACACAGAAATTATTTGTCAAGTATGAATAGTATTATTTGTCGCGTTTTTAACTCCTTCTGTGAATTAGGAAATAATTTCACTTCTTATATACAAAATAGGAGTAATATTGGGTAGATAATCATTCCGTGTTTGTGGCAAATTTATAACTTGTTTCAAGTATTGTTTGTTTTTACCCGAACACTTTATATAAGGCATTGTATGTGTAGAACGAGCCTGAGGCAGCACCGTTCACCTATTTCCCCTAACAACCTTTATTGGCACCTCAGATCGAACAGTTATTGGTGGTAATTTAGGACACACTTTAATATAGAAGCCTGGGAGCAACTGTAGCCTTTAAAAAGGCTTACTCGCGGCTACGATTGTAGATTGCGATATAATTGCAATCGTTGCAAGAAGCGAGTCTGTAAGCCTTACACTAGACGTGCATTATAACCGCCAACTGACGCGGATATAGGTATAATCTAGAGCTAGCAGCCATTCTCTTTGGCAGCTGTGTACATGGCCATTGCAGCACATGCAGGGTATTGCATACAGCAAGAGGCCTCAGCTAGAGGCTAGGAAGCAACACGATTGAACACGACTCTTTGTTCACTTCACGGTTAACTGCCTCCGAACAGAGAGTCGTGTTGAAGCGGTTTTGTTGGGGCTTCTATGTGTCTGGGGGCGCATAAAGAAATGCGAGTGTCGACCGACCGAAGTCCGATGCCTGTAAAATCTTGGAATGGAAAATATCCTACTCATAAGAAATATATCACATCTTTTTGATATACCCTTTTAATGCATAAACATGAATTCATAAAACCTGTGACCTTAAATCAAAATAATGATAATAAAAAAATAGATGAAATGTTGTGCTTCCCATCTGCATACGGGACCAGGTATTAACATTGATAACTCATACCAGACTAGGGCCCGTAACATAAAAGATAATTTATTTGATAAATGTTCAATTTATAGAATTTTGCCATAGACTATAATACTATTTATCCCAAGTTTAAATGGATATTCTATGTTATGGGCCCCTGGTCATTGCCCCTTCCACAGTATACATAACTAAAGTTTCATGTCGATATTTTCTCGGTTCTTCAGTAAGCAAGTAAAGACCCTAGAATTTCGGTGTGTGCATGCGCAAAGCGTGATACAGGGAATGCCATTTTGACTACATGAGTACACACAGCATTGATCTTTCCTGTGCATGCGCAGAGAAGATTACATAGATTGCACACATAGAAAGCCTAAGGTCTGTGCTTGCAGAATGTAGTTATTCAGTTAGTGTGAACTAAAACCAGTCATGGTGCACCAGGGTGTTATAATGAGCATAACAGAATATTTTATTTCCTGGCCAAAATGTCGAACCCTGCTCTTTACAAAGTCAAGTGAATGAAGGGACTTTTTGGTCCTCTAATTTAGCCTTTCCATCTTCGAGTAAAGTAAAAAACTGATAGCCCCATTTGATATAGTAAATGTTACACTTAATGGTTCAGTCTTCTTACCACAACAATTCGATAAATAAGTATTTTAGGCTTGAAATGGTTCATTGAAATAGAAATTCTTCCTTCTGCAAACTTTCGCTTATTGTGCAAAACTTAGATTTTTGAGCCCCATTAAAATTGATATCATAATAAAGTTTGAAATGTATACTTTCTTCCTATAATATTTCCACTAAAGGGTACCTTGTAGAAGGGTCAGCATCCACCAATTTACCAACCAAATGCAAGAAAATATTTTTTAAATTCCGAGTTTCTGTGAAACCCCGTCTCCTGATTTGAGTAATTTGAAGGGATTATCACGTGGGGAGTGTGACCTTGGAGAGGCCAGGGCGTTAAAACAGCTAGAAATTTAGAGATGTGTATAGCTCTTTGACCAATTAGATCGCAGTATCTTCATCCCAACTTGAAAATGTACTTGGTCTATAAAGTACTGGATATTGGCTCTTCTACAGACTGTCATAAATTTTAATGGTATATTCAGATACAAGATATTCTCAGCTTTTGCATGATGTAAAAATATGTGGGCTCAAATGAAAATAGCAGTGTAATCAACAGGACAAACCTTTTTTTATTATTATTTCTGTAGCATGTTTTTTTAATATAAATTGTCCCCTCTTATATCAATTTTTTTTATTTAAATTAAAAAATTGATTGGGAAGAATGATTCTTCTTCCTTTTATATATAACATATATATATATACCAAAAACATGAAATTTCATAACATTTCAAAGAGGAAATGACAATTTTCAAAATGGTGTTTTGATTCGCACCCATCCAACGAAGGGTGCGGAATCCTCATGTATATCTGCAATTATTCTGAAGCATAATTATAGAGCCCGAGGTTTGACTGAAACGCAAAGGACGGATGTATTGGCGTGTGGAAGGACGGACTGTGAACAAAGGACCAAAAGGAGAGAAGGAGAAAAAAAGAAATAAATAATTCATACGGCACCGCCCACAGAAATCGGGACATACGCGTATGGTCTGATTTCTGTGACACTTCCTTTGGTAGGCGGAAACATAACATCATATTTCGTGTTGATTTAGCTACGAATTATCAATGCAGATAGCGACTGTATATAAAGCTTGCCTGTATGGAAAATTATAATGTATTTATATTTTGTTTTATTTTTTTTTATCGTGGAGAGTTATTGCATGGTGCTTACGTTAAGATAAAACCGACTGATGGCAAAATCATACGGCACTCGGTAGTTAAATTAAAGCAAAGAACCGACCCTTCCCTAATGTTATGAGCCACTTCCTGCGTACTAACATGAAATTAAACTCGCTTTTATTAATACCGTCAAGGAAATTAAAAGTCTGCCACAGTCTGCACACGCTATTCAACGAAGCCTAGCCGTGAGGGATATGGTCGCTCAGTGTTTTCAGGTCATCTAGAAAAATACCGTTCACAGGAAAATGACGAATGCCTTCAAACTTCGTGAATTATACTGATAAACAATCATAGATAATTTTTCATTTGCCTCACAATCTCTTCTTTCGACGAAGTAGCCAAAGTCATATTATCCATTAGGAATGCATCACAAAACAACAAGTGCATTCGCACGCACCTGTTCATTTGTATGTATGTTAGTGTGTGTGTGTGTGTGTGTGTGTGTGTGAGTGTTTTTTTTTAATGTGTCACTATTTCCCCTAACACAATGACTCTTCACGGACACGTAGATTTCGCTCATGAACTGCGGCCATACTGAACTATTCTGGGATTTGTTTATTATCAAAAGATATATTTTCATATAACGATGATTCCATTTACATACTTCGGCCAGGAGTTATGAGAATTAAAAGCAATACTGTACACAAACTGCGTGCATGCGCTTTTATTATATCCTCGCTGTGCACCCCTGTCATTCGTTCGCCTCCATATTGAGCAACATATTATGGAAGGCCGTTCAGGGCAATTTGGAACTCTGCCAACTTCCTGACATGCTTATTGCGCAGGATCAGGAAGGTCGTTAGATAGGCTTGAACGCAGACCCAATCCGCGCCTTTCAATAGCAATGTCCGGAGGAAAGATTTGCACAGCAACACGAAAATATATTTCCATAATTTTTGCAAGGGATCCGATCGCTGTGCTAGTGTCTCCAAGAACCTTTACATATAATATCTGATTGAAATATGGCGATCTGCCGGCATTGGGTCTGACTTAACAGACTATAGCCGTCCGCTATTCTGGCTTCTCCAGTTGCAAACATTTTGGCGCATTCAGGACACAGACAGATCAGTTCTATAAAGTTGGGTGATTGAGCCCAAGTCATCGTAGCCTTTAGCCGAGGCATCTTGCTGTACATACAAAACCCTGTGCCGCGATGGCCCTGCAAACAGCTGTCAACAAGAACGGCTGCCATCCAGACTATGAGCTGCGGAGCTTGCGATACCTGCACACAATAGTCTCAGGCTCACAGACTCGCTTACTTCTTGCAACTGTTTGTCTACGATCGCAGCTGCGAGTAAGCGCTATAATGTAATGCGCTATACAAGATGCCATCATCATCATCATCATCATTAATGGCTAAAATCCCCACGACTTTCACATTGTGACATTAAAGGCTATATGTACAGACGTTTTAAGATCATTTCGGAATACTAATTATCTTTTTCATACTTCTGTACACACTCTTTCTCTCCCTCTGCTAAGTTACAGACTATTCACAATCGCTGAAGCGCTAACTTACTTATCAAAAGAAGATCACATGTCCAGAGATATATTCCAACCGTTCCTTATAATACGCACCGAGAAAGAACGCAAACATGACAACAATTACCGTCATCCATGAATACCATCCACACTCCGGAACAGTTTGCATCTCTGTATGCCACTAAGTATTTTATGACGGTCCATTAAAGGCC
>BQKZ01002364.1:27477-37490 GCA_036244855.1 Temnopleurus reevesii | reverse complement strand
GGGGGGGGGGGGGGGCACAATGTGCCCCCCTTGGGCCACAGAGACATCAAAATAGCTTGGGCTTTTTAGGGTTAATAGAAGTTTCGACCTTCCAAATTCTCAACTTATTATAATTTGGTTACTGCACGCACAAGTCGTCTCTGTAGGTTTTTAACTATGATTGGGTTATTTCAGCATAAATTTAAGTTTGTATTCTACGTATTATAGGCCTACGTAACAAATAAATTTTATTATTGTAATTTTGACGTCAATATCAAAACTACAATAACACTTTGAGCAAGATGAAGCCGAAAAGAGGTTTATTTATTTTGTTATTCAAATATAATACAGGATTATAAAATCAGTGAAGTACCATTTTTTATCATGGTGCTAACAGTAAACAAAAAATAACGACAAAAAAAAAAAAAAAACATTGAAAAGCCAGGGGGGGCCTATATAGGTAAAACATGAAATAAATAGTGCCTCATAAGCACCACTTATCGGTGGCGGAAGCATAAATCAAAATATAAATATAGGGTAAAATATAATCAATGGAAAACTTATTGACGCAAAGGTTGACTTGATGATCAAATGAAAGACCACATCTAAATTATTGTGCTGTATTGAGAACGAAGAACATTGAGATGAATACACTGAAAATTTGAAGAAAAAAATGTTTTGGTTTACTTTTTCCAGGCATAGACTTGAATGGAAAGCAAATAATTTGCATCGATGTTACACGTAAAGGTTGGTTTGGGAGAGATGACGCTTCAAATATTTAATAACCTTTTGAGCTGCAGTAAGGAGAAGAAAAAATATTCTCATAAAACAGGGGTTCTTTTGCAATTACAAATTTGTTCAAAGGTCGTTTGAATAAAAATCAACCTAAACATGGCACTCCGTGCATAATTATCTTCACTCAAACATCGCGCCAAATGCAATATAAATGGGAATTAAAAATCCACACATATACCACCGGGAGCTCTCTCTCGCCCCGGCCCCGCTGGCTTCACATTCTGCCAGCGGTCATTTGCGGTTGGTTCGCATTTTCAAACTTAATTTTGTCCTAAATTCGCACACATTTATTCTTTTACATGTTACTAATTTATACCTTTATTTGCATACAATGGAAATATAAAGGGTTAATGTTTCCGTATATAAAATATCAGGGTTTTTTCAACATAAAATATTATTGAAGAAAGTAGTCGGAAAGCTATTGGAATGTAGGAAACTTAATATGCTATATCAATATTATAACAAGGGGTTACTTTTTAATCAAGAAAGTAATTAACAAACTGAAATACATAAATAAATAAATTTAAAAAAAGAAAAGAAAAGTTTTATGTGAAATCAGAAAATTTTGATAAAAAATAGCATAAAGAAAAACCAGCAGAATATGAAAAAAATACCTCAACATTAGTCTGCAGGGGAAAAACGAAAATAATAACTGGATGGAAATACCTATTTCGCTTTTCCATGAGAAAATTACGATATAACAAAAGAAATATTCTTTTTGGTCATACCAGACAGAGAATGTACCATATTAAAAAATATTTGTGCTCTACGGACTACTACTTGGGATAATTAGGCTACTTGAAAATATTTCAAACTTTATAAGCAAGCTCGCAATAATAGTTTCACGATAGGCGGAAAATGGACTCGTCTATGCATATAAAATGGCCGTAACTTAAATAATGAAACACGATTTTTTTTAATTGTCATTTTACGGTAAAAGGATCAAGCGATCTTTAAAGGGAAACCAACCCCTGGGATTATCATGCTCTCATTGAATGAAGAAAAATCAGATGAACAAACTGTAAAAATATGAGCAAAATCGGACAACCCGTTCAAAAGTTATGCATTTTCAAAGTCACAGAGATTTGACGATCCCTACCGCTCATGGGGATCCGTGCGATCGGCAAATTCGACTTAATCTGTGACGTCATGTCAGAGAGCTCCTCATTCACTCTGTATACAAAATTTCACATTTTCTCCTTCTTTCGGAAAAGTCAACAAAATGCAAATTTTCGGTTGGGGTATTTCTGTATTGATTCTGCATGTATTTTGAGAAGAATGATGTTGCAACTTTACTCTAAATTTTGCATTAATACATTTTAAAAAATTCAAAGTACAAAGTGAATGAGGAGTTGTCCGACATGACGTCACATATTCAGTCGGTGTTGCCGATCACACGGATCCCCATGAGCGGCAGTGATCTCTGTGCACCTGAAAATTCATTCATTTACACTTGGGTGGCTGGGTGGGTGGGAGGTTGTATCTAAGTTTTAACTAAGTTTTATCATTGTTTCAGTATTAAATGAGTATCAAATTTACATTATACAACTAGCTGTGTTTGGAACTGTCAAGTGTAATATTCATCAGTTTGCATATTTTTAGACTCACCATAATTATTTATTTTGTATCTGGACCCCTTGGAAGAACAGAGGTATTTATTTTAATTCTTCTGAAAGGGCAATCCAGCCAATCTTATCAATTGCAAAAAAAGAAAGGTTTACACATGTAAATTTGTCAAATGTATTCTGATTTCGTATTATGTTATATGTTATAATGTCTTTTTACTGATTGGGAAATAAAGTACAATACAATACAATACATAACTTTTAAGCGGGTCGTCCGATTGTGCTCAAATTTTAACAGTTTGTTCATCTGATTTTTCTTCATTCAATGAGAGCACGATAACTCCAGGGGTTGGTTCCCCTTTAAGATCGAACTTTGATCTTTAAGATCATTAACTGTAAAATGCGCTTTTCTGTGTTGCAATTCGAACTTTCGCATGACGAGCTGACGGTGTAAAATAGGCAATTAGTCGTCTTACAAAACCACTAGGCTGCTCTCAGAGACGACTTCTTCGATCTCGCCATGTCACATTCTCCCGTTCTCATTTTAAAGGTAAATATCACTGTTGGTGGACGTGGCGCTTCGTACTTACACCCAATTACTCACATGACTGGCATGTAGTTTTTAATTAACAAAGTACATTCATATTTTCTTTAAATGAACCCAGGAGTGGCGTAGTTATGGCATAAATGATCCCTTGTTTTGTTTTTAATTCTCACATTCTCAAAATCGATGGAAATAAAATTCACCTGCTGTAAAGAAACGGAACCGTATTCGCCTGGCACTACTGGAGCGGAGTCAAACGCCTTTGGTGTTCCGTTGGAATCTCTAGTGAAGCAATATGTGAATATGTCAACTCTATTTCACATCAATTTCTTCTTCCCGACCAATACAGATCCATACCATTAACGTCAATTATGCCTATGTTGGCGAGAATCGAAGTAAAATTGAAAAGCCGATTCCGCCAGAGCTCTATTCATATTTCCGAACATCGGGTTAATCGCCTGAATATTAATGACGAGCAAGTGCGGTCATTCTATTGTTTCTTTATAACACACCTTGCGTGGATAACCCTTCCAATTAAGGAGTTACCCGGGGTTGAGCATGATCGTTTCACTGGCCCCAAATTCTTGTTCATGTTCTGGGCTAGATTCTACTCACTGATAATTTCAAATAATTTCAAATATTTTTAGATACATGAATGGCATGAGGTTCAGATACATTTTGTACGCGAAACTATAGGTGCATTTACGGGGGAGTATGTAGCCGACAAATTGCCTAGCGATGCACTTTAATGCTTCCGTATCGACTGCCCACTGCCTACCTCTCAACGGGTAGCGAAGCTGAAAAACATGGGTTCTGCATAAAATAAACACTGTTGATACCAAATCATCTTGAAATAATAAATGAAAGTTTGTAACTACTGAGTAAGAACAAAATTTGGCTTCGATTACCTCATGTACCATAAAAACATAAAGTCAGAATCGATTATAGTATTATTAGTATATATTCAGGCATTAGTTATATATAAGCTATTTACATTTCTGGGAAAATAATTGGTACATCATGAGCCTACGTTCGACCCACGTTCGTCCCTGAGATCAGGAAATAAATTATTATCAGAACGGGATCTGCCAGTTGGTACGGAACATGTCTGCCCTATGCCTTTTCCCTCCCCGAGTGGAATTTTCCATCACGGTGTCCCACTTTTAGCTATTGATGGTCGTGACGTGACGTGGACCGAGGTGGTTGAACGATGGCATCCTGCCTGTGCCCTGCTAAGCATCGTTCGAGGCGATTTGCCTTCGTGTTTTTTTTTTTCGTTCCCATACGCATGCTTATTATACCGGGGGAAAAGGTTGTGCGGCAAAGTCAGAAATTTTATAAACCCAGTCTGCATGCCCCGGCCGTTCTTTATGGGCCCCTAAACTCGATGAATGCAATGAATATGAAGATTTTTAATGATCATGGGCACAATAAAAGATGAAAACTACATGACAAATTCAGATCCAGGGCCCCGTAACATAAAGGTTTGCGATTAATTGCTAATCTGATAGCGATTGATATCAATCGCAAGTCTATGGCAAATCATGTACTAAAGTTTGCAATTGATCGCAAAATCAAATAGCGATTGATCGCTAACCTTTATGTTACGGGGCCCAGATCTATTACGCCATGTAAGCTACAGTCGTCTGTATCTCGCGTCTGAGAAAACAGATTGATCAAGATTTGAGACATTACGCCCAAAAGGTTCACTCAATTACGGTTCACTCAATTACATATGGGGAATGGGAGGTAATGCTCAGTTCTCCACCGAATTATGGGTAATGGTTCTGTTGTAGAGGATTTTTTTTTTTTTTTTAGTTTGGAACGCCGGTCTTAAAGGTATAGAACAGTAATGACCAGGGCGCAGAAGTAACGAGCTGATGTATTCACAATTGCGTTATGTGCATAAATACAACTGTGTACTAACGGAATTAGGAGATTTTCTGGATTCTGGCTCATTTTGTATTTGAAAATGCCAATCAAACGTTATTCCATGTGTAGCGCTAAATGAGTTGACCGCCTCCAGAAATCGACGGAGCTTCCTGAGGTATTGTGTGTGAAGGTGAATTTGTATTCCTTTTGCACGTAGTGTGATGTGCTGTAACATGTTGAAGCGAACGACACTTGTCGTCATTTTTATTGACGATAATTAAGCCATTTCTGGTGCTCTAATTTGCTTGTAAAACTACATCATTGCAATTTTACTGCACCTCACAAAGTGGTTAAACATCTGAAATTAAGCGTGATCGTTGCTCATGTTTTTAAAACTAAATGGATAAAAGGGTAGCCGAGGCCAAAAAATAAAGATCCCTACTTGGAAGTGTGCATTCGATCTATTTTTATTAATAAACGTGCCATGACAAAAAGGTGTGTTGTTGTCGAAGTATAGAATTGTATAAACGGATCTTATACCAAATAATAAACGACTTGTATGAAGGCTAGGTCAGTCAATGAAACAATGGGACAGACACACAAAAGAACCCGAACAAATTCCAAAAGGCTCGCATTTACTTAATTCTAACTCGTGTGTGGTAAGGTTAATTCGGGTTAGTTTTATGCACTTTAGAGGAATACAAACTATATTTCTTGACATCTGAACCATTTGGGCCTAATGGAAGAAAATCAGATTCGGAACATTTCCTTTTTAGTATACTATTGCTCCAAGCAGTGTTTATTAACTCCTATTTTTGGCAGAAACATGTTTTCCAAGCTGCTTTCAACAATTTTAAAGTTTCCAAAATAGCTAGCGCGGCATGGGTACGCGGAGCTCATCATGCAAAACTTATTGTACTAGCGTACATACATGTACACGGCGTGCAAAGTATAGCGACTAATTCAGTCCTCGTGAGTCAAATTGCAATAATGCATTTGGCGCAGTGCCAACGTTAGTTTCGAATTGTCGACGAGTCGGTAAATGGAAATTATTTTTGAAAGCCTTTTGCTACGAGCTATCGAAAGTGTTTTTGATTATGATGAACACCGCCATGCAAGTTGCTGAGCCATTCCAAACCTCACGACACCTGAACCTTCATGCTTAAAACAAAACCCAAAACAAAAGCTGTGAAAGTTCACCAGATAGTCACCTGTCCGAATGTTTCGAGATGCCGTCATCTAGTATGTTGGGAACATGAGAAATTATATATATATTTTTAGGGGGACTGCAAAAAACAAAACAAAGACAAGTGCCAACCATAAGCGGCCTCTCATCAACCCCCCCCCCCCCCCAATAATCATATGCATGGGTTTTTTCTTAATTCCCTGAAGTAGGGGAAACTTTCTATGAGATACCCTCTTTAAGTAGAGGATATATGTTAGGATTTTGGTAGACACGCCGTTTTAATTATCCCAAACTCAAAATTTTGGAAGGGGGAATTCCGAAAACAAATAAGCCGATAACAGGTTTTTGTAAGGAATACAAGAGAGCGAAATCACCACTAATTAACGACTTGCGCGTGAAAAAATCATTTCCAGAAAAAATCAGGAAGGTGTGGGCGGTATAGTCAAGAGGCTAAGTGGATCGAGGGCATGGAGGGGGGACCATCCAATGCTGCTTGGGGATACAGTGTACAAGCATTCTATTTCTGCATACGTACTCACCGCTTATCTACTGTAAAGCATCAAACACTTACTGCACTATGCCTGTCAACCTGTGCGTAATAAACTGTGAGGTGGACTGTTCAGCGATAGAAGATGAAGTACGATGTGTGTCATTTTCACCTGGAAAAGATTGAAATGTCTAATTCGTATCCCGTAAAAAAAAATATCCGATTCGTTTCCAAATTGACAACTGCATGTCAGGGTGAAATCCGAGATCTGCTCTCATTTTCAGTGCTACCACCTAGTAGCTCCAATGGCCTGGATTCAGACAATATTCAGAATCATAATACATGTACAAATAAGACGCTGCAGAAGAAGTGTGGAACCATTTTGGTCCATCTATAGACCGTATGCATTGGGCACATTATTACTGTTTGACTAGACTACATCTACCTCTTATGGCGACAACATTGAGGTAAGAATGTCATACATATAAAGAAGCTACCCCCGATTTACACACGTGCGGTCCACCTCGGTGGAAACTCCTAGCAATTATGGTATAACGACATATTCCGCTTGGTTTACCCCGAGAGCTGATTTAACAGGACTAAAGAGGGACATAACTGTAGTAACCTGGCGGTAAAAGAGCCGGTTTACCCTAGAACTGCTAGGGTAATTTTTGGCAAATGTTAACTTCACAGAAGCAGCGTCTGTACAGGACAATGCGTCAAATGTCGATAAAATGCAGAGCTACCAACATTTAACAGCAACAATCAGGGAGATTGTGGAAGAAATCCAGTAGATGTCTATAAAATGCACACAACCTAATGGCATCAATGTTTCCATAATCAACATGCATTTATTGTGGCCCATTTCCAGGAGTCTCCTGCGGTATCCAGGAGACTTGGCAGCCCTGACAATGACCTTTGCAAACTGCAAATGCAAATTGCTACCTATTCGATAGTGGCCAGTCTGAAAACGGAGAGTTCCTTGTCGTCACGATAACACATCGCATATCTATATAAACTAATGCAGGCCAGGATATATAACACTAACTCCCGAAATCCCATTTGCACGTGTATACCACTGACCTCTCTGAAAGACGTCTACTCGTCCGATCATTAACATACGACCCACAAATTCCCTTGCCGACATGTCTGTCTGTATCCCACTGACGTCTTTCATCCAAATATAGTACTTCGAACCAACAAAACACAATGTACTTAATAAATGCTGATTTGCCGGTATGTTGCAAGAATTTATCGCGTTCAACTGGGGTCGCAGCCACCAGATTATCTTGTTTCCGTCACGCTTTCGACCGCTCACTCGCTCGTCAGAATTGTTGAATAACCTATGTCGTGATGTGCCTTGTCGAACCCCTCACGGTCGGTGAAATAAAAGATAGATAGACAGATGAAGATTTAAGAAAAATAAAGGCTACTCCTAGAGTTCCTGTTACAACTAAAACCGAGCACCATGATGCGACAAAATTAGTTCCACAGTGAGGATAATGATGGGAAGCACGGTCGGGAGGCCAATATTTCTTCTAATCCTGCTCGGAGAGCCCGTCATAAAGTCCTGGGTATCCTAATGTCATCCTCACAACTCATCTGGGAAAATTCAGCACTTAGCCCTTAAGGATATCAACCGAGAGAGTATCAATAATCCTAAGAAAGCCTCATTGGCATTTCCAAAACAAGCACGGTGACAAGAACCCAAGGTACTTATCATTAAGACAGACAAGACCCCAAAAAAGTTAATAATCTTTCTCGTATCATGAAAAAGCTGAAGTCTTCGACCCCAAGAACACCGTTCCCACTCTGACGTTTCGAGGAGAGGGCATCATGATATGTAGTGTATCGCAAGTACACTTCCTGTCAAACAGGAACAGGTAACAAGCTTCATGAGCAAAGACAAGATCTTTGAAGAAAACTTCAATCTGCAGATAGTCTTCAGCTTACAAGAGAATGTGTGTACCAACAAAACAATTACCTCAAACATATTTTAATGGCGGTCAAGAAATAATCCGAAGACAGCAATGTGGAAGTCTTAAGAGTGGCCAAGCAACACTCCTATTGACATGATTGACAATCAGTGGATGGTGGTGAAGACCATAGTTCATACCCGGTTACCTTTCAAGCTCTAAAACCTAGAGACCTATGCCAAAGAAGAATGGGAAACGATCCGTGTAGAGTGTGCCAAAGCTTTTAGAAGTTGGATGTCAGTGTTACTAACGAGGATTTGTCAACATATCAAGGGCATGATTTTTTAATCTGGATCATCCCTCTTTGACGAAAAATATTCATGTACATTAAAATTCAATTTATGACTAACTGTCATATCCTAGTTGTGTCTCCGTCAGGTTTTCCCCCTCGGCAAAATTCTAATGTCGGAAAGCAAATAGGAATGTACCATTCTGCCAATACACTTGCTAAACAGAACGACAATGACCGTGGTCTGATTGATATGGGGAATACATTGCAGTCTTGCGGCGATCATAAGGAGGTCCTAGAAAGACCGATTCTCACAGCAAACTGGAAAGTTGGTTTCGTTGACTCGTATGACAATCCCCGTCTACAGAATGATTACATCCCACTTCCATTGCACAATGACGATAACTTCTTCAGAAGACTAATACATGGAAAACTCTTCAGACACGTAAAAGCCCAACAATTAATCCAAAAAGAGCAAATGATTCAAGAGAATTCCATAAACTATTCCATATTTTACACGAATCGTCTTTTAGATAATAAACTAGCGATCCAGTTTACTAGATGTAGTCGGAATACTTTGGATTGTCCGATTTTGCTCAAATTTTCCAGTTCTTGAAAGATAGAAATGACAAATCCATATCGAATTTCTCTAGAAATAAATCTTGGCAAAAACGGTTTTTAAATTATTCGAGGGGAGAATTGATTAATGCTCCCGATTGGATAAGAAGAAAGTGAGGTTCTCCCCCACTCCTCTGCTTAAGCCCCGGTCACATAGGACCTCGGAAGCAACACGATTCAACATAACCCTTTATTAAATAACTGTTGACTGCCTCCGAACAACGAGTCGTGTTGCATCGTGTTGCTTCCGGGGCCCTTTGTGGCCGGAGCTTAATGGGGAATTACACCCAGAAAAGAATGTACAGTCAGTAAATGAAGAAAAATCAGATGAACAAAACTGTGAAAATTTGAGCAATATCGGATAATCCATTCAAAAGTTATGAATTTTCAAAGTTTTCATTTCCACCTGTGCTGGGCATCCTTGAATTGGCAACGTATTGCCAGTTAGCATAATCTGTGATGTCATACATGGAGAACTCCTCATTCACTTTGTACATAAATTTATTGAAAATGGATCAATGTCATATTTCAAATGAGGAATCAACACCATCCTTTCTGGAATGCATGCAGAATTGATGTGGCTATAATATATTTAACCGTAAAAACAAAATTTTGTTTACTTTTCTGGAAAAAGAGGAAAATGTGAAATTTTGTGTACAAAGTGAATGGAGAGTTCTCCATGTTGGCAGCCATTTTGTGCCTGTGCGTTTGCCAATTTAAGGAGCCCATGAGGGGTGTAAATCAAAACTTTGAAAATTCATA
>BQKZ01002364.1:3012-18522 GCA_036244855.1 Temnopleurus reevesii | reverse complement strand
AAGGGTCGCATAATTGGAGGAGGAGACCTATTTTTTTTTTTTTTTTTTTTGGAACGGCGAAAAGTGGGATTCCAGAACATTGTTACCCCTGGAACCGCCTTTAACTTCTTCTTCTAAGTATCAAAACAACCCAAAAGGGGGATTCCGGAGCTTCATTCTTTTTCTTCTCCCTCTTACAAGCATCAAAATAAACAAAAAAGGGGGCATTACGTAACCCAATATACGAGCAAAAGGGAGGAGTCTTATTGACCCCTGGCTTGCCCCCGAAAAAAATCTATGTTCCAAAGGAAACTCCGATATAATTTTGATACACCCTGTACAAAATAGAGTTTGTACAACAACTACAGATAGCGCTGTTACAATTGTCGGACTAGAGTCCTATTTTCTTAACTGTCGGACAAGCAGTATGTTATACTGTTTTGTCGGTCTATTGCACTATAGTCGGTCTCGTAGGTCTGTTTGCGTGCTGTCTGGCTCAAAGCAAATAATTTGTCAGTGTCGATCTTGCGAGCGTGAAAGTCAAAATGTCTAACTCGAACCTCATTTTGAAAATTGTCGATGTAGTAGGCTTATATTTATTTCTGTCGGACTCGTGGGATGCTCCCTTCAGAATCACCCGCCAATCATTTATGCTTAGTTTAAACGAAATTAACAAAGGAGGGGAAGTTGTAAGTTTGGAAAAATCGTGACAGACAAACCAACTAACCAATCATGCATTGACAGCGAGCAAAAGAAACTGTATCTTCTATATTTTTTATTCGTTCATGCGAGACATAAGATGCGGCGGAAATTTCCGCCAAATAACGTTTGTTCGCCGCTCCAACCAGAGAATGCACCAAATTCCGGATTAATGCCCTTCACATACACACGAGCAAACACACACATACACATTGACATACTACAATGCCATCAACTGCAAATATGGCTGATTGCCAGCAGAACTTGTTCAAACCAGTTCAAGCCGGAACAGCAGCAACGACCCTCTCGGTGAGTCAACAATCGGATAATTGAAGATGCATACGGCAGACATCATCTCGCCTTTGTCCACTGATGGGGGTATTCGCGGGTTTAGCATTCCGCGAAACCCGATTGAGTTTCGCAGCCGTATAGTGACTCGCGTTACTCTTTTCCACAAGAACTTATCGTGAAGGCAATATGATAACGACTCAAAATAGCATCTTGCCCACTTGAATGTCTCACCTCGATACATATATATGAAACGAAAATTTAGGGGGTTTCATTTTCGCATTACCCAATCTTCAGACGCATATTGAAGGAGTATTCTAGCGTGACGGATGTTATTAGACTAGTTATTATACTTTGAAAATGGTTTCCCGATGTACTATATATTAACTCGGGTCATGGAATTTCATTGAACGATTTCACACTGCAGACCTCCCAACCTAATGGACTAAAAAAGAGGGATGATTTTGCTAAAAAGGGGAAGAATACTCAGTGATTCCCATAGAAAAGTGTAGTACAATTATGAAAAATCATAATATGCAATGAAAACATGACTTCAGAATGATGAAAAATCATAATATGCAATGAAAACATGACTTCAGAATGATGAAAAATCATAATATGCAATGAAAACATGACTTCAGAATGATGAAAATCATATTTATCCCTCGAAATCCATAATGGTTGGGAGGTCTGAAACTCATATAGCATGTGCAAACACTCACTGCTCTCATAACGAATGGCACGAACGGAGTGAGTGATCGATCGATGCATGTGTGGGATTGAAGATAAGATCGA
Source organism: Temnopleurus reevesii (assembly GCA_036244855.1). Taxonomy (NCBI): domain Eukaryota; kingdom Metazoa; phylum Echinodermata; class Echinoidea; order Temnopleuroida; family Temnopleuridae; genus Temnopleurus; species Temnopleurus reevesii. The sequence goes on along the minus strand of BQKZ01002364.1, from coordinate 16,761 downwards.
CCGGACGTAGGCAATATGGTTCAGTTTAGGATCCGTTAAAACAAAAACAAAAAGCTAGGGAACTAAAGGCAGGACTGGCATGCTTTTGGCCCGGACTTCTCACAAAAATTGATCAAAACCTGACAGACTGGTGGGATCCGGTCGCTGTGTGATATTAAAAGTTCTATAAGAGTGTGAGGCTATGCTTAAAGATACGGTACTGCCATATGTAATGTCTTTTTAGTAACGTTCCTTTTTCTTCAACGTCAAAAACTCGTTTTCGATCAATTTAATTTAGCAGCTAGACATTTTGATCGTGTCTCCACATGGATTAAACAACTTATCGGAATCCCATTTCATGAGCTAAAAATGGCAGAAAACGGTGTTTGCACATTTGTGTATTATGGTATGTGACGGTATGTGATTTTACATTAAATTTCGTGGTACAGGGAAATGGGAAGTGTATAGCCATGCAATCGGAGATAAGATTAAACGTCACGAATTGTCATTCGCATATGTTGATCACAACAGAAACATCGATTTCGGTGTGTACATGTGCAGTACTGCATGATACAGAGTCTACAATCGCAGACGTACACTGTATTACTTTTTATCTTTAAAAGCAGACTATTGATTGTGCACTATTCATGCTCATTTCCGAAAACCAAAACCAATTAGAGTCTGTACTTGCAGACTAGCCAGAGAGCACGTGATGAGCCCCCTCATTTTTGCGGGACAAAAAGGCGCTTTGTCCGACCGTGAAATCTAACATCCGCCGCTGGTATATTGATTTGCGGTAACCCTGCTAAGGTGAATGTGGTGGCCGTGCTTTATTTCAAATGTACAAGCAAGGGAACGCTTAGGATGGCGTGTTGGAAGGGTTGATCACGCTTGATATATCGTGCTAAATGTGAGAAACATCAGCGTAAAATCACACGGCCGCACGCTGAGATACTGTTCACTCAATTCGTTTCAACAGGGAGGAAACTCTGCTTTAGCGTTTTGTTGACAAACGCCCTCTGTAGCTAAATGGCGGCACAATATAAGGACTTGAATTTCCCACGAACGCGGTTATTTTTGCTGTTTGATGTTGTATTTTCGCGTGGTTTCTTCTCTCTTTTTTTTTTTTTTTTTGGGGGGGGGGGGGGCCTTTGGTCTTTAATTTTAACAGTCGTTATCTCATAGCGTCATCATGTAGAAATAAACATCGGTGTAATCCTTTCCTTTCCTGTATTCCTGTATCATTTGTACGGATCGATGGAAAATAAAAATCAGTCGAGAGATTTATTATTGCTCTTCGAAATGATACATCATCGGTTCTAATTTTGTAATCACAGGAAATAAAGTACACATGAAGGATATCAGTTAATCAATGATGTTGTAAATTGGTGTAGTAAATATATCTCAATTAACTCAATCTAAAAAAATAAGGAAGCCTCTAAATTTCTGTAGAACTTAAAAACAATCTTGAGATAAAGACAACAGTAAAAGAGGATATACCAAACGCAATATTAAAAAAAAACAATGGCAAGGCGCTTAGAAAAGTTAGGTTAAAGCGCCATATAAATGTTATAATCATTACTATTATTATTAATATACATTTGCGTAACACCTTTCCTTTCCCCCTCATATCCTAGAGAAATACCGATGAAATTTGTTAAAAGGTGCAAGGTAACAATGTCAACGGTAAACATTTCAGTAGTGAAATGGCAGTTGTAAAAATGTCAAAGTTAAAATTGTCAGAGTTAAAAATGTGTAGGTCTAAGGCAAAAACGTCCGAAAAAATCTCGTAAGAGAAACAGGTCCTGGTCAAGCTATCGGGCTGTCAAGAACAGCATCTATCATACACCTGCCTATTAAGATCGAGCACAAAATAGACTGACGAAAAAAGAAACGCATCTTGACTAAGATATTAGAACACATTTTTCAAGATGCCTGTTTATCATTTATCACAAAAATGTATGGAATCATTTTTACTTCTGATATTTTACCCTCTGGAATTTTACCTCTGATAATTTTACTTCTCACACTTTTACATCTGACAATTTACCTCTTGACGTGTTTACACCGAACCTGATAAAATTATGTCTATTCCAAATATTTCATACCACGGCTGATGTAAAATTTTGATTTAGGTGATTATTTTCGTAGGTTGTTTTATGATGCTTCGTTTAATCAAAAGAGCAATCAATTCAGTATTTGAGCCCCATTCGGCGTTTTCCTCCCGACTCTTCCTATCTCTCTCTCCTTCTCAGTATTCGCTACTCTCTTATCTTTTCTTATTTCTCCCATTTCACAAAACGCAAGCATGAAAAGTGTGAATAAACTACTACCTTCACAGCTGCACCATTTGATAACGTGTAATATGGTATGCGCGCATCCAATGAAGATACCTTTCTCTATCTCTCTTCATTTTCACCATCTTATTTGTATGTTTTTTTTAACACAGTGAAATCTAACATTAAAACTACACAGATCACACCGACCATTCATAAATTGTATCAATTTCACTCCTCTTTTAGTTGCGGCTAGTGTAAAGATATTTCGGGAACTAAAACCTAACACAAGGAACCGCATATGGATTCAATTAGTCCATGGCAAGGCACATATAAACATTTGATATGATTTTAGAATTTCCAGATACTTAAAAATTTATCAACAATGCATGAAAGCAAAAATATCGAACAATTTTGGCCCAAAGTTTGGTAATTTTGCATTTTTTGCAATAAAAAAGATTGGATCATTTCATAAACAAAATTTGTTTCTTTATGTGTGTAACAAAATTGCTATGTAAATACGCACATACATATAGGTGTTGCATGAATCAGTCAATTCTGATAAAAGTATTCCATACAACATTTTCCAAGAGGGCGCCTTATTTAAGAAATCCCCCAAATGACCTTATTTTTTTATTATTCAATATAAATAATGTTGCATTATATATATAATCACTCACTCACAACAATACATGAAAAATAGCTGACAGATAACCATGAAAATGAGCAAACACAAGGAGTATTAAAATATTAATTGCACTTTAATCATCCAGCAGAAAAAGTGACATTTTTTAGATTTATACACATTTAATATGCATTCATAGATATCTATCAGAGTTCTTTGTTATATACAGAGTTCAAATTATCTTTATTATACACTACTACAGTAAAGGCATTAATTTACAAGTACAGTGTACATGAATTACGTAGTTGGAGCTATCTAGGTATAACAAGTGTGGTATGAGGCATAAAAGTTGTGGCAATTTCACTTTTTCCCAGGCAAGCTTGTAGAGGGGTGGGGGCTTCTTTTTACTTATTTATCATTATTATTGACTTTTTTTCTAAGTAATCTTGTGAGTTTGTTCATGTTAATTTTTTTTAACATCGAAGAATAAGGTATTATTTCTGTGCTTTAAAGAAGATGGCTAACATTGTAGAGAATCAGAATGACATTTAGCTCATCAAATCGGTGCAATGTTCATGAAACATTTGGCCAAAACAGGAATCAACTAACGTTTATATTGGTAATTCATCGGCAATCAGTCAGTCTCTGATGAATGACCGCAATGCAACATGCATGGATAACCCTATGCGGGGAGCTGCGGCTAAGACAGCATAGTCATTCGCTGGCAGAGAGCCTCATACTTTCAGATCACTGATCTACTTTCACTCTTCTTGGATAGTAAATGTTAATTTTACTCTGTCATACCTTCAGGTATTCTTAGTTTCAAAGTTATCATGATCGCATACATTGAAACCAATTTTGTGATGAGATGGCAGTTTTATGGAATGCCTTAAATGTTGGTCTACGTTAGAGGAAAACTTCAGATACTATGTATCATGGCAAGAATATGATGATATGCTCTGGCCTGATTTGGACAAACTCTTTCTGACTAAACAGCATTTTGTATTTGTAATTACGTCCCAAGAAGCGTTCTTATCGTTCACCATATCTTGTATGCAATCTGATATGCCAACTTTTTTTCTCTAAGAACAAGCACATGATCAACTTTTTAAGATTCTTCAACGCCATATTACCGAAAAACTATCTAATGTTGATTGTGTCAATTGATCCTGCAAGCAAGGTGTGTAGTTATAAATTCTTATTGTGTTTCGGGGTTGTTGTTTATTTTTTACAGTTTTTAAGTTGTGTTGCATACTCGGTAAGGGATAAAACAATGTCAATATAAATAGCATAAAAGGGAAATCATCAATGAGATCAGGTATTATATAACATAAGCAGTCAAATTAACACAAACATTGAACAAATACATGCAATGGAAACATGATACAAACAGGTGTTAGGGCAATTCATCAAGCTGTTACAGCAATAATGATCTTGAATGACTGTAATGTGTTAGAACTGAATAAACAGAGTCATTTTTAAATTCACAACAACGTGGCGACTTCAGTGACATACTTTAGAACATGTAAAAAAAACTATTTTTAAGAAATTCTGATGTCCAAAGGTGATTTGAAAGGTAACTTAGAAATCATAATGAAAAGAAAATATAATCAAAATCTGCAAGAGCAAAAGTTTGACTCAAGTATCACATCCACTCTGCCATATTATGCTTTGAAGCATCTTGAATTTTTTTTAACAACACTGAAAATTTACTCATGATAAATGTTGCTCTAAAGGTTAAACTACAAGTATTTGAAATTCTTACAAAGTGGAATAATTTAAAAGGAACACTGAAAAGGATTTAAAATTGAGACAATTAGGGATAAAAGGGTTAAGTGATACTTCTTGATGATGATCACCTTTTAATGGAAGCGCTTTGTCGATTACTCCAGTTTTTAGTCTCTCCATTTGTGTGGATGCATTTTGACACTTATTTCTGTGGGCAGCCTCGTTTGGTGTGACCTAAAAAAGATAGTGAAGGTAATGACAATAGTTAAGAGTAGGAAAATATAAACAATGAAATTTCATAGCCAAATTTTGAAGGAAAAAGCTCTTAATCAATTAATTATGCTAGCTTATGGATGCCTACTCCTGTTGCAGACACATTGCGCAAAACATACAGGGGTAGGAGGGGCAATTTCTGGTCAAGTTTCTAGGGTTAATGAATTGTACTTGACAAACTTTCATAAAATGTTAAACGTAGCAATCTTCTATTTTCTGACCTCATGATAACAAACCTTTCAATTCCCTACATTTCTGCGAAGGAAAGAGATAAAAACTGTTTCTTTCATGATTCCTATCAGAAGACTCAGTTTCCATTGACTTTGTACAAAAAATAAATTTGGGGTTGAGAATTTTTTACTCTAAAGCCTACTCACCCGCGGGCTTGCTTAATTTGATCTCAAAAGTTTCACAATGAATGAAAGAAGATTGTCTGGACTTTTTTCGGTGAGGTAGTTTTGTGTTGCAGACTGATCTTTTATCACGTAAAACGTCTAAGGGGAGGGACTTAAAAAAGGCCCACCACCCCAGTTTTTAGGGTGAATATTCAACAATAAAAGATATACATGTTGAAAAAGAATTTCATCAAGGAATACAGTGTACGTGTATAGATACTTTATTTGAACTCCATTTACCTTCTTGATGACAGATGCTACATGTTGGCTTTCTCCTCTTGCCCTGTCCTTCACCACCACCATCACCTCCTCCTCCTCCTTTACCTCTCCCTTTTCCTCCCCCACCCTTGAATGATGAAGATGACCAATTACTGGATGAACCTCCACCTCCTCCTCCTGCATACAAAATAAAGATATCAATTGAAAGATAAGTGTAAGTAGAGACAAATTTGTGAATTTTCTTTTTGTGTCTGTTGTGAGGGAGGGGGAGGGGGGGGGCAGCCAAATTATATAAAAAAAAAAGATCCACATGACATCACTGACTATTTTGGACACAAGTTGGTCTGGCTGATTTTCAAGAATAATTATGTTTATTGTTATATTATTCTGTTTTCATTCACCGTTAAGGACTAAAATTTACTCATGATGATGCAATATTTGAAACAACCTTTTTTCATGTGATTGAATTCAGACATTTTTTTTAAACAATTTTGAAAAATATCAAAAATGAAAATTGCATCCTCCTTCTCTGATTGTACAGGATATGTTTGAACATACGTAAGATAATTGGATAATTACAGATTTGCCCACCTATCCCCACATCAGACGTTTGCAAATTTGTCCACCTACCCCTTCCACATCACATGTTCACAAATTTGTCCACCTAAACCTTACATTAGAGGTGTATACATCCACCTACACCCTCACATTAGAGGTGTATGCATTCATCCACCTAAACCTTACATTAGAGGTGTACACATTCGCCCACTTAAACCTTATATCAGAGGTTTACACATTCGTCCACCTAACCTTGACATCATAGGTGTACAAATTTGTCCATCTATCCTTCACATCAGAGATTTACAAATGTGTAAGCCTAACTCTCACATTAGAGGTTTACCCATTCGTCCACCTAACCTTCACATCCAAGGTTTACACATTCGTCCACCTAATGTTCACATCAGAGGTGTACACATTTGTCCATCTAACCTTCACATCAGAGGTGTACATATTTGTCTTTCTAACCTCCACATCAGAGGTGCACACATTCGTCCACCTAACCCTCACATTAGAGATGATCACATCTGTAAGCCTAACTCTCACATTCAAGGTTTACCCATTTGTCCACCTAATCTTCACATCCAAGATTTACACATTCGTCCACCTAACCTTCACATCCAAGGTTTACACATTCGTCCACCAAACCCTCACATTAGAGGTTTACACATTTGTCCACCTAATGTTCACATCAGAGGTGTACATATTTGTCCATCAAACCTTCACATCAGAGGTGTACATATTTGTCTTTCTAACCTCCACATCAGAGGTGCACACATTCGTCCACCTAACCCTCACATTAGAGATTTACACATTTGTAAGCCTAACTCTCACATTTGAGGTTTACCCATTCGTCCACCTAAGCTTCACATCCAAGATTTACACATTCGTCCACCTAACCTTCACATTACAGATTTATAAATTCGTCCACCTGATCCTCACATCTGAGGTTTAACATTCGTCCACCCAACCTTCACATCAAAGGTGTACACATTCGTCCACCTAACCCTCACATTACAGATTTACAAATTCGTCCACCTGACCCTCACATCTGAGGTTTAACATTCGTCCACCCAATCTTCACATCAAAGGTGTACACATTTGTCCACCTAACCCTCACATTACAGGTGTACACATTCGTCCATCTAACCCTCACATTAGAGATGTACACGTTCGTTCACCTAACCATCACATCTGATGTTAACACATTCGTCCACCCAACCCTCATATTAGAGGTTTACAAATTCGTCCACCTTACCCTCACATCAGAGGTTTACAAATACGTCCATCTAACCTTCACATCAAAGGTGTACAGATTCGTCCACCTAACCTTCATATCTGAGGTGTACACATTCATCCACCTATCCTTCACATCATAGGTTTACACATTCGTCCACCTTACCCACACATTAGAGGTTTACAAATACGTCCATCTAACCCTCACATTAGAGATGTACACGTTCGTCCACCTAAACCTCACATTTGAGGTTAACACATTCGTCCACCTAACCCTCAAATTTGAGGTGAACACCTTCGTCCACCCAACCCTCAAATTAGAGGTGAACACATTCATTCATCTAATCCTCACATTAGAGATGTACACGTTCGTCCACATAACCTTCACATCAAAGGTGTACATATTCTTCCACCTAACCCTCACATTAGAGGTGTACAGATTCGTCCACCTAACCTTCACATCAGAGGTTTACACAATCGTCAACCTACCCCTCACATCAAAGGTGTACAACTTCATCCACCTAACCTTCATATCTGAGGTGTACACATTCATCCACCTTACCCTCACACCAGAGGTTTACAAATTCGTCCACCCAACTCTCACCTCAAAAGTATACATGTTTGTCCACCTAACCTTCACATCAGAGATTTACACATTCGTCCACCCAACTCTCACCTAAAAGGTATACATGTTTGTCCACCTAACCTTTATGTTAGAGGTTTAAGCATCCATCCACCTAACCCTCACATTGAGAGGTTTTATACATTCGTCCACCAAACCTTCACATCAGAGGTTTACACATTCATCCACCTAACCCTAACATCACAGGTTTACAGATCCATCAACCTCACTATCACAGAGGTTAACACAATCGTCCATCTAACCCTCACATTACAGGTTTACACATTGGTTCACCTAACCTTCACGTTAAAGGTTTACATATTCATCCACCTAGCCCTCACATTATAGATTTACACATTCGTCCACCCAACTCTCACCTCAAAGGTATACACATTTGTATACCTATCACTAACATCAGATGTTTACACATCCGTCCACCTAACCCTCATATCAGAGATTTACACATTCGTCCACTCACCTCTCACCTCAAAGGTACACGTTTGTCCACCTAAACTTCTAACGTAAAGGTTAGGTGGACAAACATGTACTTCATGTACATTCTTCCACCTAACCCTCACATCCAAGGTTTACCCATTCGTCCACCTAACTCTCACATTAGCGGTTTACACATTTGTATACCTAACCCTCACATTAGAGGTATACATTATTGTCCACCTAACCCTCACATTAGAGGTGAACACATAATCCTCAAATTACAGGTTTACACATTAGTAAACCTAACCCTAGCATCACATTTACATTGGATAGAGTATCTGCACATACAACAGGTGCCTACTCCTACAATGATGACACATAATGAGATCTAAAGTTATAGGAGCTGCCCACAAAGCTTCTTCTCTTCTATAGTACTTTATCTTTCCACTGAAAATAATTAAATTGCTTATATTTGTGCGTGTCATACACATGTAACTAACGCTCCTTACATCAGTAGTGAATAAATGCTTTACCCTTCCTTTCGCCTAAGAAATATGAATAGAAAAGTACTAAAAAATTAATACTTCCATCACATCAGTTTTCTTCCTTCCTCCATTATTACCCATGTACAGATGCAAACATTTGTCCACCTACCCTCCTTCTCCCCAAACAGATGCTTATAAATTTGTCCACCTAATTCAACATTCAGCATAATGTACAAATTTAAGCCATTGGATTGAGCATGTGAATATATTCAACAACTTCCTTCTCCTGCTACTGCAATGACACATATTTGAGACATAAATGCATACCTCTTCCAAACTTAGAGCCGCTGTCAAAGCCTTTAGGTTTCTTTGGTTCTTCATCTGCCCACTGGAAGTAACTACACTGCTTATCTCTGGGTTTGCCACACACATAGAACTGGCGTCCTTGGTTGGGTCCTTCCTTCTGTACTGTTCGTCTGGAGAAAAAGTACAGAACAGCGATAATTACATCAACCATCATTTTATAGAGCTGACCCTCATTATAATAAAGTCTGTGGGGTTCATGAAAATTGGAAAATGGGTAGTACACTCACAACCCCAAGTGTAAATTATTGCACCTTAAAAGCTACCTCAAATAAATGAAACAAATAGAGGGTAAAGAGAAAAATTATTTGCATACTCACCAAGCAGCAATGTAAATGGGTAGCAAAATTATTTAAAAGAGAGCGAGAGAGAGAAATCAGACGGCCATGATAATGCTTTGAATACATATGTCACAGAAATATTTCTCAAAGTGAAATAATAGTACTGTCAAACTTAATTGAAAAATTAAGAACATGTAATCACACTCACTGTACTGCAGCTGCATTGCACTGACACATGACCTCTCCCCAAACATTCGTGGAAGAACCCTGATCTCCTCCACCACTCCCATAGCCGCTGGTTATGTCGGTCGTTCTATTTGTACCAAAGGCAGGGGCCCCAAATCCCCCACCACCTGAGGGAACTGAGCTGCTCCAACTAGTATTGGTAGAGTTGCCAAAGCTTGGAGTAGCGTTGGAGTCTGTGTTTTCATCCGACCATAGGAAGAAATTGCAGCCACCGGACTGGCACTTGAAAAATTGGCGACCTATAACATAAGCATAAAAATAAGTGTCACATATACATTTGAATATGATAAAAAATCTATTACAATACTAAACAAATTGGGATAATCACTGTGACAGATTGACAACATGAAAGTCTAGAGTTCTATATAGCAAAATAAGTCTGGGGCCATCATGCAACCACCCCTCTTAAAATTTTGCTTTGGCTTTATAAAGTTGTGATTATGTTTAGAATGAGGAGTCACACAATTGGTGACAAAACTATGTTAAAAAATCTACATGAACACAAAAGCCAAATCAGGAGACATGAATGCTGCCACCCCATTCAAACCATCATGTGGACTAAATTATTTCCTTCCTCAATTGCAGCAAACAAATGGACAGCCATGTGACACAGGTTCAACATTACTTAACATAATGACATTAAGGATATTTTTTGGCCTGCTTGAGTCACGGGAATGTATGAATGGTAGTTATTTATCTCCTAGAGTTACCCTGTAGAACACAGTGAACTTGCCTTGGTTTGGTCCTTCTTTCCTCACAGTGAGTTGAATTGCATCTTGACCACAGCTACACACTACTGCATTACCACCTTTACTGTCTCCATGCACCGTACCATTCCTAGGATATAATGAAACAATAATGTCACCATTACGACTGTACAACATTGCAATCTATCACTTTGTGAGCTCTCATTTTCATTACTTCTGCAATCTCATTGGTTGTTTGGTTTGAGAAATGATTCAATATTTAGCACATTAAAGACTAAACCTGTTATATGAGCCTGTATCTCCTGTTCATTGTTCTCTTCTTATCTTTTGTGTCTTTGATTGCCGAGCACACGGGCACAAGTGATTTCAACCAGGTAAAAATGTGGAGGCCTAAAAAATCACCTAAAAGCGAGGAGGCACACGTGCTTAACAACACAAATGACAATAGGCAGCACGCAGAGAATCATAACCTGTAAACAACCACACGAAAAGCTGTGTCTAGAGAAGGAAAGTAGTAAAGTCTTTGCTTTTGCTTGCAGTTGAGGTAGGCTCCCCTTCCATCAATTTTGATACATTAATAATTCAGGAAGTACAGAAATAAACCTAGTCTTCCATCGCTTATAGATAATTAGCGAGTATAGCTGTCAGACCATTACCAAGAACAGTTTTTTTGACAATTTTCTTTACCTTGGTGGAATTTGAGACAATGGCGCCCTTGTTGTATTTCCAAATGAAGTTGAGGAGTAGGACCTTGATGAAGATGAATTGTCCTTCCACGTCCCTCCTCCTGCTGCTCCTCCAGCTCTACTTTGACCACCTGTGCTGCTTCCATTCCTTGTGGATGATGATGATGATAATGGAGCTTCTGAGTTGAACCAATGTGATGCCTCGTCCTCTTCTAGGAAGCTTCCTCCTCCTCCTCCTCCGCCTCTTCCACTTGTACCTTGACCATCACCACTTGGTCTAAAACCTCCACCTCCACCATCACCACTTGGTCTAAAGCCTCCACCTCCACCATCACCACCTGGTCTAAAACCTCCACCTCCACCTCCTCTTCCTCCTGCGCCTCCTCCACCGCCTCCTCCTCCTGCACCTCCACCTCTTCCCTGGTTAGCATTTGGCAGTGGTCTGGTTGCATTGACTAGGATTTAAGCAAATGTGTGACTGATGAACTTTTCATTCTTTAATTTTATTTTACAAAATCAAATTATTCTGAAATACAGGAGAAGGCGACTGTTTGTACCAGCTTCACATTGGGATACAATATGAAAACAGGTAAACGGTAGCTTTACTCTCTGGGCGTAACTGTACTAACATAGGGTATTCTACACATGAAAACTCAAGCCACTAACGAGCCATCATGGCCCTCCCTTAATCTATATCCACTATAAAATTACATGTATTTAAAAAATGGGTCTGACAGAAAATAATGAGGTGACATGATGCACTTATGACCTACAATTAGATTATGGATCTGATTAACCCTAATCAGGCCGGGCTTTTTGAGCAATGCCACAGCCGGGGGGGGGGCGGATTCCGCCCCCCCATCAGATCTCGGCCGTAGAACGCGCGATCGCGACGAAAATTGGCACGTATAATGCTTGCGGCGTACTCTACCAGAATGTATGGTTACTTTNAAACGGTAGCTTTACTCTCTGGGCGTAACTGTACTAACATAGGGTATTCTACACATGAAAACTCAAGCCACTAACGAGCCATCATGGCCCTCCCTTCATCCATTTCCGCTATAGAATTACATATATTTAAAAAAATGGGTCTGACAGAAAATACTGAGGTGACATGAGGCACTTATGACCTACAATTAGATTAGGGATCTGATTAAGACTGAATTCAACAATCTGAAACAAATGTCACATTTTCCTTCAGATAATTAAACTAGCATACTTGTGAGCAATATCACTAAATTGCCATTCTCGTATAATTATTTGATTCCCAGTATTTTACAATTGGACTGGTCATGGATCTGATTGAAACAGAATTAAAAAATTTGAGACTAATATATGTCATATTTTTTCTCGAGATAATTTGATTTGCCGATTTTTTTGTGAGTATTATCACTTACTTGCCATTTTCATATGACCATTTGATCCACAGTAGCAGGGAGTGACTAATAGATTTAAAATATGTTAGCATTGAGTCTGCATTCATTAATTTTGTTAATTATACAAATTTGGTTACCTGCATTAGATTGAGTTCTTGGTCTGAGGTAAGCTAGATTAAGATCCAAAACATCTTTGAGTGTTGTATCACAGCCACCTATACATCCTTCATAACTGCATTATAAAACAATGAAAAGAATTACAGAATAATTCATTTAGTATTTTGTAACTGAAGAGGAGCATTATTCAAATGTATACTTCTGTTGACAAGAAATTGCTGATCGAATATTCACAGGTTAATTACTGGTCAACTCACATTAAAAAAATGAAAATAAGAAAGCTCAGATTTTGAGATCATATATATTTTTGAATGGTCAAGCATACATTTCTCTTTCTGCATACTCATCCCTTCATAATAATTTAGGCTTAATTTTGTATATCGAGTAAAGCTTTGTGATTTCAACATTCATTTTCCAGTAATTACTAGAAGCTAATATTATGTCATGCTATACCTACTACCAAAACCCATTAGTTACCCTTACCAATGGGAAAGGGAAAAAATCTACACAAAATCTGACCAATACTATTGTACTATCATTTGGCACACTGAATTTCAAATGGAAACGATAGCTAAAATTGCCAGAAATCCCTAACTTGGTAACTTTTTCACTTTTAAACATGTTTTTTTTCCATAAAAATTAAATTCAGTTACATAGTATTAAATTGGAATGTTCTAAAAAGAGAATTGAAAATCTTAGTGTTGCCAATTTAAAAAAGGAACAATGATGGAATTCTCATATAATAATTTCTGTCCTGAATACTCACTCAAGTGGTATCATTGGTGGTACAGATCCTCTCTTGAACTTGAACTTGATTTTATTAACTGGTCCAGGCTGGCACTGAAAGAAATATGAAAAGGGAACATTGTGAGTCAGGAACTAGATATTGGCATGAGGGCAGATCAAGAAAAGCATAGATTAATCTTCTCATATTAGTCTTTGAGATACAGTGGCAATCTGCTTGACTTTCTTTTTTTTTGCTGTTTACTTTTTGTTTTGCTTGTTTTCTGACAGGTATAAAAGAAGCAAGTTATCTGAAAATTGCAAATCTGAAAAGTGCAAGTTCTCATTTTCTAAGTCACGAATTTCATATGTTTTAAATCATACATACCATTTCTACCCATGTAGCTTAACATCAGACA
>BQKZ01002363.1:43136-57296 GCA_036244855.1 Temnopleurus reevesii | reverse complement strand
TCGTCCACATGACTCCCGCCATCATTTTCGAAAACACCCTATCTACTTTCGTCCCGGTAGAAACAAATGATATGATTGCCGTACATGACTGGGTTATTTAAAAAGGGCAAATGCACATTATATCCCATAAGCTTCCTTTTTAGGTTACAGTAGGTATAAAAGGGTAGCTAAAAAGAAATCTTTATTTAGGAAATCGATGAAAGAACTTGAGACAACTGACTTTTGAAATCAGTTCAGGTACCACGCAAAAGAAACAAAATATATAGAAAATGTATTCCCTGGACCTCGTAAGATAAAGATTTCCAATCAATCGTAAGTCTACATCAAATAATGTACTGAAGATTGCGATTGATCTCACATTTGGCTTATGTTGCAGATCCTGCTAACATGAATTCTATTCTAGTTATTGAAGATAGCACATTTTGTGGCGCATTCGTCTATAAAATCGACGAAACAGGAAATGGGGAGAGGAGGAATGAAGCACATTGAAATACCAAGAAGTAGGGAGGACGATAAGGAGAGATGCACATTTTTAAAACGTTGGGCAAAGGTTTGCCCAGCAATAAACTACATACGTAACTGTGCATTTAACTCTTGGTTGAAATCACCTTATTGTTATTCTGTGCATTTAACCCCCCCCCCCCCCTTAAAAATATTAAAAAACTGATATTTGGTCATACAATATTTGTGAGGCTAGCATGTTGCTCTGTGTGGGGTAGCAACTTTTGCCCGACTCTTCTCAGAGTGTGTGGTGTGAATGGGAATTCAATGAGGGGGAGTGCGGCGGGTGGAGGGGAATACATTGAGGAAAGAGGGCGGAATAAAGGAAGAAGAAACCAAACAGAAAGTAATAGACAATTACAGAAAGAGCAGAATTGAGGGAGGTGGCCAAGAGATAGATAGACAGAGAGAAAGAGCGAATACTGGAAATGAATGATGAATGTGCTTCTAGGCAGGGATCGCATAACGTTTTAAAACGCGGGAGCTGCCACGTGATGGGAGGGGTGGGGTGGGCTGTGTTTTTACCATTTCACGTATTCCCATATAAACTTGCACGTTTTAACCCATTGACTACCGAATCAAGCCAACTCTATAGACTTTTTGCAGGGACTACCCCTGTTCCAATAGTCAATGGGTTAACTGAAAAAAAGGTTGGGAAACAAGAAGTAGACACTTGATATATCCATCATGTTCGCAATGCACCCATGGCGCATTAGCACAGTCGATTGTTTAACCAGACACAGAGGTGATGATTTTATCACAACCCCGACAATAGTTTTGCAGATAAGTGCAATATCATTACCTCGCGCGGTGTCAATTAAGTCTGCACGTTTAGCTCTGTATCAATAGATAGCTATAATTATACCAATAACCTCCAATGATCCAGCTAATTGATTCAGACACCAGGTGTATTAATATGGATCGTGTATAAATTATTGCGTGTATACATGAAGGGTGTATGAAAAATTATACTTTTGATAGAGCCGTACGACAGTGTACGACGTGCATTGAAATATGCGGACACAACAAGCTTCAGCCGGTTCCGATTTAAATAGCATTACAAAGGATCATTGAATTGGCGTTCGACTTAATTTTTTGGAAAAATTGCTTCTTACAAAATTCATTTTTATTCGAGCTTAAGGGAACACCGATTGTTTATGTCCAATGTGTCTCAAACAACTCATCGGAAATTTTTCTCACTTACTAGCAAAATAAAAATCTTAAAATCGTTAATGTATGATGATTTTGTTAAGAAAGTCACATCATTTTGTTAGTATTGTAACCCATTGTATTACATTAGGGATCATCAATGATTGATCATACCATTTGCTTGTCACTTAAAGGTATATATTCGTAATGACCGGGATGCAGAAAGTGATGTTAAACGAGCTGATGTATTCACAAGTTGCTTTGCATGCCTAAATGTATCTGTGTAGGATATTAGGAGTACATTTTTGCTCGTAATCTGTGTATTTTACGTCGAATACGTCAATCAGCCATTATTCCTACGGTGTGATAAGTGTTTTTGCACGGGGGAGCGTCGGCCTGAAATTGGCGGTGCGATAGGTGGTATTATCTGCGGTGTGTGAGTTCGCGTTCATTTTGTACGTGAAGCATGTTGTGTAAGGGAGAACTACCGCAGCATGATTTTTATTTTGCGATAATTAAGCCATTTCTAGGTCGATTTCATTCAAACAAACTATGAACATGCTCTAATTTACAATTGAAAAACTGCATTATGGTAATAATTTTACTGCAGCTCGCAAACTAGTTAAATATCTGAAGCGCCCTCCTCCCAAAACTGGTCTATCGCTTTAACTAATAATTGAAATTGTTCGTTTAAATTGATTATTGAATATCTAACAGATTATTGAATGTTTGGTATGGCTCATTAACTTGCTGATCATGCTGATTATTATGGCTGATTGATTGTTTTTTTTATTCATCATATGTTATTCTTCATTGAAATTAGTTAAATCGCTATTTGATATAGTCCCAAGATTTTGCCACCATACATCAGGTCCCACTCCAATGAACACAAACAATTGCAAGCATGCAGTGTAGGCTCGTTTTCCACTTCTTGGGGAGTATCCCAACAGGGTGCTTCGATCAAGGCACCCTTTGCTATAAAAAAAAAAAAAAGTCGACAAGGGTCGACAGTAATAACCAGTTGCGTAAAACATCTTGGTCGAGTGCAGCCTAGCTTATATATATTTTTTTGCTGAAGAAAATTAATACCGTGAATGGGATTCGAACCTCCGACCCTCTGACCAAGTGGTTGAACGACGAGAATGAGAACCACTACACTACATCGCTTCCACGTCCATAACCCTTTATAGCATAACTTTTCTCTTTTTTTTTATAAAAACCGGAAGCCTGTAACATAGAAGATTATTATATTAATCGTATGTCTTTTTTAAAGGCAGATTAGTCTATGGCAAAACATGTACCATAGAGATACGATAACTGTCTCTAAAGTTGATAGTATCTTTTTTATGTCTAGATGCAAGCCTCATATCTAACTTCTTTCTGGTTTTGTTTTCGTTCATGTTCTTTATTTCAAGATTGCCAACTCCAACCAGTTCCTTTAAAGCACCAAGACGATGAAATTCCATCAATTTGCGTCAGAGAATATAACGGCCCATTACCTAAAAATTGGAAATGGGTTTAGACGGTTGAACGTCCCGTAATAACTCCCGAAGATTGATGATTATGGCTGCTATACCTGTGTTCCCCTTATCAATATTTGAACAGCATCGATTCCAATTACATTGGTATGTACCCTCCCCTAGAGCATTTCCAATTTGGAGAAGGAGATAAGATGATTAAGATTGAAGGAAGAGTCGATAAAATCTTTCTCAAGAGAGTGATATTGTGGAAGCGTGGTGGTGTAATGGTTCTTACTTTTGCTTTTCGATGAGAGGGCCAAGATTTGAATCCTACTCGTTGATTTCCATCAGGAAGAAAATCATTCACATTGTGCTGCACTTAGCCCAGGTGTCGTGAATGAGCACTGGTACAAAGGGATTCCCTGAATTCAAAGATGTATATAGTCAAGACAAAAGCAAGAAAAGTGATTTTAACATTTCGCATTAAGCTCTATATTATTGTTGTCAATATTGTTAATATCATGTAACAAAGGGGAGAGAAAGAAAATGTAAAACTTTAATATCCCTTCTCTAAAAATTTCTCACAAATATCTTTCAGAACACTAAAAAGCTCCGTGATATTTTGCTTATGATATCTGTGAAAGAGATGCACAAACTTCCTGTATTTCTTTATCTATTACAAACTTGAACAAATCTAGACTAATATAATTAAACCATCACAATATATGACAAATATTCTACTCTATGATATTGTGAACATAATCTTCCTCAGTGTATTGGCCGACTTACACCTTTGCGTTTTTAACCTGAGTCAGCCCAGCATTTTTAGAAATTAAAAAAACCGCTTCCTGTACACACAGCGTACACACGACTTGCGATCAAGGACCGTACGCCTACCGTCAGTCCTCCGTGTGACCTGCGTCCGGGGAGCGTTTTGATATAAAAAAAAAAAAAAAAACGCTGGGCTTACACAGGCTAAAAACAGAAAGATGTGAGTCGGTCTTTAAGTAGACTTTAAAGAGCGTATAACGAATATCAAAGTTATATAACAACATTCAAGTTTGAAGTTCGCTGTAAAAAAAACGTATTCCAAAATCAAAATTGAGGAAGTAATACATGTAGGAAACCGTTAAACAACCCGTAAAAAGAATATTATTTTCGTCCATGAAGAGAAAACATTATACTTGCATAACATCTAAAGAAACTAAGCAATCTAGGTTTTAAGGGCAGACCAATATATCACGACACGTGATTTTTCTCCACATGAGCAGCTAACTTTGAAGTGAAACAAAATTAAAACATTACCTAGATAATCTTTCTAAAAACAGTTCCTTCATTAAAGAAAGAGATATAATAATTTAGAAATATACACCGGTGCACTGTACTCCAAAACGCTCTCAGTTTATATAAGACGCGCGTCACGACTTTTAGAATGTCGACCAAAATGGAATGGATTACGGAAACTGAAACTCGGAAAGGAAGGAAAACTTGAAATGCGGTTTTAATTAGGACCTAAGCAAACAATAATCTTATAGACATGTGTGAAATTACAGTTGAGTTTCAATCATTCTAAATTATTGAAATATCACTTTCTCCAATTAGGAAAGAAAATAAAAGATTGTGCGAAACACCTCCCGGGAATTTGTCTACTGCAAAAAGCTCATTACTTTGTTTTCTTCAACTTTGTCTGGCAGCCACTGAAATACTGCACCAGAAATTATTGTCCTTCACATTGACGCACAAGAAAGAAAAAAGATTTAGAAAAAAAAATGCAGAACCAATAAATTTCATTTTGTCCGGTGTCTATATTTGCTGAATTAATATTTCTGATTTGCCTTAAGTGGTTTGTATAACCAATTTGATTACACGGGTAGAAATCATGCAATTTTTTTCCTCTTCTTTAAAAAAAAGGTTATCTTATATACAGAGTGAGTAAAAAAAAAGTCACCTGATTTTGAAGATCAATTGTTTGTAGTACGAAACTGTTATGATGCTTCCAACGATATATTTTTGTATACAGTTAGTAGAATTACTTTCAACAAAATATGTATCCATATCGTATTGCACTCAACCCAGGTGATGTGAATGTGTACCGAGAGGAAAGACATTTCTTGAATGCCGAGCTGTGCCAAATAAGGTAGCTGTGCTATAGCCGGGTAATAAAGCATTATAGAGCTTAAGCCCCGGTCACATAGGACCCCGGAAGGAACACGATTCACCCCGACTCTTTGTTAATTCACAGTTAGCTGCCTCAGAACGACGAGTCGGGGTGAATCGTGTTGCTTCCGGGGCCTTATGTGACCGGGGCTTAAGACACACTTCGTAGTATGAGCAATATAAATCACCGCATAGATCTTGTTTGAATAAACCGTACGTTATAGGAAATGGGGCCTTATCTTAAAGCCCCGGTCACATAGGACCCCGGAAGCAACACGATTCAACACGACTCTTTGTTAATTCACAGTTAGCTGCCTCAGAACAACGAGTCGGGGTGAATCGTGTTGCTTCCGGGGGATTATGTGACCGGGGCTTAAGACACACTTTGTAGTATGAGCAATATAAGTCATCACATAGACCTTGTTTGAATAAACCGTACGTTATAGGAAATGGGACCTTATCTTAAACAAGAGTTGGATGGCGCCCATTTCAATCAACCCAATATTTTTGGAGAGTGCGTAGCGTATTCTTTATTATGTTTTAGATTATACAGCAAAATTCCATCAGTGTATTTTTAACCTGCATACAAATACAAGGCACCATTGCCTATAACTGCCGTAGTAATGGTCACATCGAAACTTTATTCAACTTCATTTCCATGTACTTTTAACTACATGAATTATGTCTGGGTTTCTGTGTGAAGTAGTCCCAAGGGAATTGTGTTCATAATAATGCGATTCTAAAGTAACGATTAGTCAACCCCGATGTTTTTGCAATTTGCGACAATGAAAATAAAGTGTATTCCAACGATGTGTAGATATACATCGAATGACAACAGTTATTCATCAATATATATCATGTTTACGGCCATTCAAACGACAGATTAGGTCATCGAATGACATCTAATTGGGGTAAAATCTCTCGTGGGGATATTTATTTAGTTTCCCGTCTCCCGTGAACACATTTTACATGTATGCAATCACATTCCATAGGATTTGCAAAATGGCAATTAAGTTAAGTTTATTTTGTAGGAATTTGTCGTTGTTGTCGTTGTTATTTTTGTTGCTTATGTTGTTTGAAGCTCATTTTTTGATATCCCTTACAATAGTTCATAGACAACACATGATGATATGTTAGAGTTATTGAATTTAACAAACAATTGGTAGACCAACGCATTTCGATAGATATCTAGTCATTTTGCCAGGGGGGTTCAACATTAGATAGATTGTTTGATTCAAATCCTTAGAGGTAAGCAAAATGAATATTTAAATATAGATTCAATATATTAACTGGTAAAACATGAATTAAAAAAAAAATCAAGAGGAAATCAATTTTCTTATTGTTGTCATCATTTCTATTTTCTACACATTTTGGAACACAAGTGCAATATTAGTTTTGTCATTGTGTAAGTATTAAATGAGTATCAAATTTACATTAGAACTAGATGTGTTTGAAACAACTGTCAAGTGTTTTATTCATCGGTTTTCATATTCTTAGACTCACCATAATTATTCATTTTGTATCCGGACCCCTTGGAAGAACAGAGGTATTTATTTTAATTTTTCTGAAAGGACAATCCAGCCAATCTCATCAATTGCAAACTATTTTTACACGTGTAAATTTGTCAAATGTATTATGACTTCGTATTATGTTATATGTTACATGTCTTTTTACTGATTGGAAATAGAGTACAATACAATACAATCGATATTACTTGTCTGGTGTACACGAAACTTAATGCACGAAAAGTTGAATTTTACACTAACCTAGGAGTATTCCAGTATTATAATTATGGTCATTTAAGATTCTAATTTCTAAATATTTCCTGGCGACGAGTTATACAAAGTGTAAAAAAAACTTTACACTTTTGAAAAAAATTATCTTCAAGATTCAGTTAAAAAATTTGCGACTATTTCCATCAAGTTTTGGATGCTCAATAGCCTCATCTATCAAGTGACACCAGGGCTCCGTAACATAAAGGTTTGCGATTAATCGCTATCTGATTTTGCGATTGATTGCAAACTTTAGTACATGATTTCCCATAGACTTGCGATTGATATCAATCGCTATCAGATTAGCAATCAATCGCAAACCTTTATGTTACAGGCCCCAGAATATACATTTTGATTCGTGCATGGCTGAGCACGGTTCCTTTATGTCCAGGGTATGAACAAAATTACCTGCGCCAAAATGAGTGAACATAATTCAATTCAATTCAATTCATTTATTTTCACTTCATCAGAAATAATACAAAGTATAATGAACATTTTAAAAAAAAGTTGAATAAAACTCTGTATAACAAAAGTATAATGATCATGAAAATGAAAATGAATACTACATTTTCATAACTTTTCACGAAGTCGTGAATTCAACACGATGTTATTACAGCTATTGATAGAATGAATTATGATAAATGCAGAAATTATTAAGATCGATGAAACTTGAAGAAAGTAAATGTGGCAAAATGTCATAAAACCCTCATTTACCAATGGCGTAAGGAAATTTCTCTGAACGAGAGCAATTTCTCCGAAGAGTTATTAAATTTAGATCGAATTGGGTCCATTTTGGCGCAAGGCGTTGTTGACATTTTGGATATAAACAGTTGTTGTTCACCCAAACATGAATGAAAATTGATTTTGTACATCGCACTTCATATTGCAGACATGATTACGGAGTAAATGTAACCATGAAATAATAGCTTGAAATAATTTTTTGACAGCCGTTTAAAAAACGTATTTTTTTTTTTACTGATACACGCGGTATAGATGTTGGCTTGGAATCAAATCAGCGCGGTTTTCTTTGCTTTGATGTTATAGTTTCTTTTTTTGTTTTACTGTTTTAAAGTAGATGTTGTTCTATTCGAAGGGACTGTCACTATGCAGCTCTTGACGTGCATTTCATTCGTGAAATGTGGAACAAGCTTTCAACAACGTGCTAAAAACTAGAGCACGACTCGTTTCGCATCCAAAGATGGAATCTTTAGTTTCATAAGTCGTCATAACGATCACAATCATCGACGCTTCGCAAATGTTTGTTTAAATCCAGCTGAAGCATTTGCCTTCTATTTTCAAGAGCGGACATCGAATTGAGATCCATACTTTTCATCGAGTTCAAATGCATCTCAGTCATATCGCTTGACCTCGCCTGAAATGACGACTGATCAACATAATTATTATTGATCCTACATGCTTATTGCGTTCTTGTTATACTAACTGATCACGTGTGTACCTACGGAGGTGAATATGCGTACTTACGATGATTGGTTTCAATGTAAAGACCGACTCACACCTTTCCGTTTTTAGCCTGCGTCGGCCTAGCACTTTGGAGATTCAAAACGCTCCTAGACGCACAAAGGCGCGGTTCGTACGATGAAAAAACAATGAGCGCAAGCCGAACGTCAGTCCACCGTCTGATCCGCGTAATATGTGGCCCAGAGTTTTTGCAAATTAGAAACGCTAGATGCAAAAAAAAAAAACGCAGGTTATAAGGTTGACTGACTTTCGACGTACGCTCCTTGGGCGCAAGCCGAACGTCAGTCCATCGGCTAATCTGCGTATACGATCCAAGTATGAACGGTTTTTTTTCATTAGACACGCTCCCTGGGCGCATAAAGACGCAGGTCATGATGTGGACCGATGCTCGACGTACGCTTCTTGAGCGCTATCCGAACGACAGTCCACCGTCTGATCCGCGTATGTGGCACCTTTTTTAAATGCCAGAAATGTTGAGCTGACGCAGCATTAAAAACGCAAATGTGTGAGTCGGCCTTACAGAGAGCGGTTCAAACTGAAAGGAGGAGTAGAAAGGGTGAATGGGTGGGATGCGGAGATCTTGAAGCGACTACCTGACTACTATGATAACGAAGTTATATGCTTTCGTTGACATAAGCTATGGAAAATGTACTTGCATGAGTGTAATGTGTCATTAAAAATGGTACTCGGCGTCCCTCTGAAATGTTGTGCTACATTGAAAAAAACGGGTTTGTTAATTTCAAATAATGTAAATTGCGGTGCAAACGGAAGGGAGGGGTAGGTGGGGTGATATAGGGCAAGGGGGATGAGATGATTTTGGACTTGAATATATTCATTGAAATTTCATCTGAAAAACGTCCTGTTATAATGTGCCATTAATAATGATACTCGACATCCCTCTTAAATGTTGTGCTACATTTAAAACAGGTGTACTTTTTCGTTTCGTTTAAAAATGAAACAATACACCTGACACAAGCAATCAAGTATTTATTTTTTATAATAAATGTCTTTTTTAAAAGACCGGTTGGGACTTTTAGGGAGAAGGGGAGAATGACTTATTCCGACCCGTTGTTCGAGAAAGAATAACCCCCTATCCGCTATTTTGCCCTAGTTAGGAGTGACCCCCCCATCCGACTGAAGAAGAAAATAATGAAATGTATTGCAAGGGAAAAGAGGGCCTGAAACTCATACATGTCATTAATGGTTGATTGCATTAAATGTATCATAGTCATCGATCTAATTCATATGAACATAGACCAACGCGTGGCTATTAAAAACAAGAAGCGAAGAAATAAAAACTAAAATCCTTTTGAGAGGACAGTTTATTGCGATTTTAATTATCACTATTGTGTTCGTAATGAGGAACGGCACCTATCTAAACGCTAACACGTCAGTATGCGTTGAGCGCCGGACGAACAAATTCAGCGTCAATCAAGCGTTTTCCCTGAACGCAAAGATATAAGTCGGAATATAAAATGCTGTACACGCTAGCATTCGTCCCCAGAATCCCAAATTCAGTGCTATACTTTTAAAATGAATAATGGCCATCTCATGATAAGTAACAGTTTTGCTAACAATATAGCGCATACTACACAGCCTAAAATTATCTCATTTATGCCGTGCTTTAGAATAAATATACAGTCAAACCTGTCTATAGTGGCCACTGTCTATAGCGACCACCTGTCTATAGTGGCCACTTAAATTGATTCCCTCCAGGTAAAAATGCATGTTATAGAACCTGTCTATAGAGGCCACCTGTCTACAGTGGCCACTTTTTCTGTTTCCCTTGGGGTGGCCTCTGTAGACATGTTTGACTGTATATTAGAACCTGTCTATAGAGGCCACCTGTCTACAGTGGCCACTTTTTCTGTTTCCCTTGGGGTGGCCACTGTGGGGTTTGACTGTGTATAAATAGTATTAGCTAACACTAACAAATGCGTACGTTTATTCAATTTTACAATGTAAAATGTGTGTATGTCATTGTCATACTTGTCAATTTTTCAAGTAAATGTCATTCGCTGAGGTAATCTATCATTTAATATTGAATACCATAAATATTGAACGAATTCTGCACTAGCTAAATGTGTTCCCTAAACATTTTTTTCGCTTTGGTTTAAATGAATTAAACTTACACTGGGCTTATATCTGCATTGAGAAATCCACAATGCGGTAGCTGCGCCTTAAGTGATTTCAATCGTCATTGAATTTATTGAATTAGTCTAATTGTTATCATAATATTGACCTTTTCATTTTGATATCAAACAAATTTACTTTTTGAAGCAAACAAACGCTCCCACGATTGAGCAGTAGAATTGGAGGAGTAAATACGAAATTGACAGTGAAAATACGCAGTGAACTTCGACGTACACATTTCAATTGAGAACGAAAATCATGGTCCGTGCACAATTTAAAAGAAGATCGAGTCTACCCCAAATTGATTATATTCATTCAACAGAAGAAGAAAAATCAAATGAACAGAACACAAAGTATGAGAAGAAGATCGGACTTTTCAAAAGAAAGTTGTGAAAGTTTAGATATCTAGACAAAGTATTAAGCGATGACGTCATAGGTGAATTCACAGATTATTATCAGATTATAATCATATCAGCTAGGTGTTCTTAAATGTTATTTCCCCCACATCTTTACTCGGGATATATAAAGTAGATCCCCTTTTCGCATTTTACAGCAATACAAACAATGTATATATTTTTTTTAAATGATGAATTTTGCACAATACATATAACCAAGAATGATGGCTATTAGTGGACCCTTGACGTTATCAAATTGGAAACATGTCTGAACATTGTCACCGATTTGCCCATATCTTTAAATCTTTATTATTTAATAGAAAACGTTTTTTTTATCACTTATCAAATTTTCGTCAAACTCATTTCTAATATGCTCACTAGAAATTCCTATCCTCCTGTTAAAAAAATATTATATTTGAGGGTAGATATCATCTTAATTGCTGATTGGTAATATCATAAATGATAGAATATTTGATATCCCCAACAATAGTTCATATACAACACATGATGATATGTTAGAGTTATTGAATTCAACAAACAATTAGAAGACCAACGCATATCGATAGAAATCGAATCATTTTGCCAGGGGGTTCAACATTAGATAGATTGTTTGATTCAAATCCTAAGATGTCGATTGAAAATTGCGGTAAAAGGGGTTAGAAGGGGCCAGAAAATCTTACACTCTTAAAACGTTGGACAAAAAGTTTACTCAACATCGGGCAGTACGATGTCCACCTAATGGTGGATTTTGACACAAATTGTATATAATTATTCTGACCAATATTTTGTTTTAAAGTTAAAGTGTTTCTGAATTATACGGCAAATTTCTTGCTTCGATTTGATTTGATTTGATTTGATTTGATTTTATTCGTCATAATGCATGAAAAATACAATGACAAGGATATCCCATCATGTTACTAGTGCAATCAGAGTTTGTAATTTTATGGTTTTCGATGAAAATTCACCTCGGGGAAAACATTTGACTTTTATTGTGCACTGGGAGATCATTTGATTTATCATTTCTTATTTGTAGTCATACGTGTTTACTTGTACGTGTATTTGTAGTCATACGTGTTTACTAACCTGATACAAGTTTAGAAAATGTGATTTTCAACCCATTGGTCCTGTTTTTGCTAACACTTAGAGTAAGTTGAACAGTGTCGGGAAAATTGTTTTTACAGACGCACAAAGATGAATCGACAAGAATATGTTAACCCGTTGTATACTGAATTCTTTAATTCCCATAAACTTTGCGCAGTGACTACCCGATCTCAGTAGTTAAATGGTTCAACAGTGTAGGAAAAATTTTTGTAGATGTATGTGAAAAAAATCAATATCTAAAGTTCTTCAAATCTTCGAAATTTGGCAGATTGGTACGGTGGTTTTCTGACTACCCCTTCTGCCACCATAGGAACATGAAAAATAATGATTTAATTGACTAGTTTCTATCTAAAACCAAGGTACCCCGCAGAGCCCCCGAGGCTATATAGGGCATAATGCGCCATTGATAGAATAAAATTCAATGCATATGATTTCTGGATAGTGCATTTAATGTTCGTCGTAATTTGAGCAATAAAATGACAATGCTGTTTGGAGTTGTACGATTGTAGCTACGGACATTATGGAGACGAATTTTCATAATGCGCTATTGATAAAACATAATTAAATGCATATAATTTCTGGATTTATTCATCTGGATTTGTTCATCTGGATTTGCTCATCGTAATTCGAGGAATAAAAGGACAATATGTTTGGTGTTGTTACGATCGTATCTACGGACATTATGGAGACAATTGTTAAAATGAAAGGTACATGTATTTATTGTTGTTATTCACATTTGTAAATACTAAGAAATAAAAAAAGAGGTGTACAAAGGGTGCAAACCGAAAAGTTGCAATCCTTGGAAATATCAAAAAGGGGGAAATGTTGAACCCTTATGCCGTACACGCTCAGCAGAAAAAGTACAGAAAGGGTTCAAGCTATCACAAACCTGTGCGATCTTCAGCAAAAAAAAATGAAGATACAAACATACTTTTACAGCCTCAAACGGTTGGAAAATTTTGTTTTACTTGTTTTGATTTGTTTTTCGTTTTCATTTCATATCATTTACATTCTCTTCCAACATTGAATACAGTATAGTACAATCATATGAACAATAAGATTATAAAACATACATGTTGAATTATTACTCTAATTGGGTATTTCCACGGGGTTGTGTATTTCATGTGAGATCACAAAAACATAAATCCATGGATTTGTGTTTTTTATGTAAAAAAATATCTTTTTTCAAACCAGCCATAATGACATTACCCCCTAAACATTGTTCCACCCACAAGCTTTACTGTTGGACAATATATTGCTTAATCGTTTGGTAGGTTGAAAAATATGATGATCATATAGTATAAATACTATAACAGACAAGGAAAATAGATTGTTTCGTTGACTATATGCCAAACATCTTTTGATGTTAAATCGCATATTTCGCGCCCTGTCATCATTGCAGTGTTAAAGCTCAAGTAAATTAAGTTTTGGTAAAAGCAAATATTTTGGCAAAAAAAAATTGTCTTCAAATTTGAATAAAATGAAATACAATATCATGAACATATTGCACAAAAGATTGTATAAAAAACGAGTGAATTTTGGTACAGCTGCAACCTGAAATATGCAAAACAATCTCAGTCTGGGGCAGGGGTACAAACATTTTCTTTCGTAATAAAGGATATCTTCTCATACACAGAATTAGATGACAATGTTAGAATTTCATTTTTGTGTATTATTTTGTAAAGTCTCGGAAATAACCTCGCCTATGCCCGATAACAATTACCGAGAAAGGGTGCTAAATATGATTTAACGGTCAAATTGAAATTTTAAAGAAAAAGCAGTTCATAATGATATATTCTATTGTCTCAAAATGTGTGTAAGATATATCATTGTATTGTCATAATACATCCCGTAAAATTCACATTTTTAAATTAAACTGTATTTGGGCTTTAAAGCCCAAGTACAGTTTTGGTTAAAGCGAATATTTTCATCACCAGATTTTATCTTCAAATCTATATGAAATGAATTATATTATCATAAACATATTACACAAAAGATTGTGCGAAAAATGAC
>BQKZ01002362.1:54985-68474 GCA_036244855.1 Temnopleurus reevesii | reverse complement strand
TGGGCGCTGATGCGGTCTCAGGAGTTACCCTTGTTTGCGATAAATTACGAAGGCGCGAAATTCTTGGCCTAATTAACCGTGAGAGGCGCGCGTGTCTCGGGAACAGCGATTCGGCACAGGTATCTTGGTGCTATGTCAGGAATGCACTAACATGTTGTGATGTGGCTGTTTGTCATTTACTTTTATGTTGTAATCTTCTCCCTCTTTTTTCCTACTTCTTCTTTTTTTTCTCCTTCTTCTTCTCCCCCCCCCCTCCCCTTCCTCCTCCTCCTACTATTCTTCTTCCTCTTACTCTTTCTCGTCCTCTTTGCTACTACTACTACTTCTTCTTCTTCTTCTTCTTCTTCTTCTTCTTCTTCTTCACCACTATCACAATAATCACCATCATCAACAGCATCATCACCATCTTCTTCTTCTTCTTCTTCTTCTTCTTCTTCTTCTTCTTCTTCTTCTTCTTCTTCTTCTTCCTCCTCTTATTCTATCCTCTTCCGACAAGTTCCATGTATTGTTTGCAATGGGGAACACCGAGGAAACAATTTCGCGTTAATTCTTCAAACCATCGATTCATCTTCATCAAACAAACAAAAAATAAGAAATTAATAAAAAGAGGGGGAAGTTAAAATGGGGAGATGTTAGCGCAGACAAAAAAAAATAAAACTTCACAAAATTGATAACCCGCTTTTGGTTTGTGTTACGTAATCGGAGACAAAATGACTGGATGTGCAGTCGTAATGCGTCGGGTGAAAAGAATGCACGTGTACATCGTAAATTACAAAGTCGTAACATAAAAGGCGCGCGCTTTTCTGAACATTGTATAACTAATGTTGTTTGGAGATGGATTTATATACTGGCTTGCTGTGTATGGGGCTATGGAGAAAGACAGCTGAGGAAACTACTTTGCCTCTTGTCAATTGTTCAAAGAAAAAAATGATTTCATTACCATATATTAACAAGCTGATGTGGCAAACTACATAACTTATAATCATTTTAATGTAGCGTCTTCAAAATTTACAGAGGAGAAAAAAAAATGTCATTTTACTGCACTGTATGTTTTCGATGACTATTCACAGCTTGGTGTTGCTAGTTGTAATAACTTTGTAAAAAGTGGATTAGCGCCATCTATTGGTCTAACAAAATAAAGTCAATATGATTTCAGGAGATGTACGTGGTTTCAACTTTCATGATTCCTCAATGGTAAAAATTGCTAGTCATTATCATCAATAATAATTTGCTGGACCTTTGGCTTTTTTTTTTTTTTTAACATTATCATGATTGTATCATTTGGTGTATCGACCGCTATATACCTTCAAACAGAAAGAAAACGTGACACACATTCGTATTAAAATTCTGTGAAAAAAAATCTCCACTCGCATCACGCCACAACCGAAAATGGCAAGGAGAGATGTATTAGAAAAACAGATAAAAGTCATCGGCTTGACTCTATTGGCTTTCCCAAGGGTTTGAATGAGTTTGTGTTTAAGCCATTAGGAGTCTATCTGTGAGACGTTAAGTTCTCCTCAGAGATTTCCATGACCTTGGGTGGGTATAAGAAGGGAAAAGAAAGCCACCATTTTTGTCAACTCTGCCTCCGAAGGAAGTCCATGAAATGACAGCGCACACATCGCTTTATGTGAAATAAACGACCCAACAAGTTTTTGTGGTATAGAAAAAATAAGTCCAGTCCTAATCGTGAGAGCGGGTTGCCTTGATTATTATGTACAAGCCGCACATCATAAATAATGTCAAATCATATAAAAATTGACACAAGCGATATCATAAATGCATTTGTCAAAATTGAGACGGTAGACTGGAACGGATAATGGCGTTTATAGATCCATAGATGCTCTCTCCGAAGCAGGCGTAGGAGTCTGATGTTCTATTTACGACAGCTCTTGATCAAATTTGACCTTGATTTCTGAATGAAATTACGTGAATTGGCTGTTATGTCTGGCGTAAATTAATAGCGCGTTTGCGTTTTATTGTATTATCCCCTTATTGTGATTGGGGCATTGGTGTACGCGTGCTAACTGTTAGAATCCCGATTAAAATAAATTTAGATGGCAATTTGCTCGCATTATCACCAGTTTGCTACCGTTTAGTGGTCGTGAGTGAGCGTTATTGCCCATTTCAACGCATTACCCGTGGCGTTTCTTATCACAAGCAAATTATGCGATGTTTAGTGTCTAGTGGACTTGCGATACAAAATGATTTCAAGAATACCTTCGAAATAGTCGTCGTTTATTTTACTTAGTTGCCATTTTGAAGAGCACTATTGATATATTTTCACTTAATTTACACACAAACATTTCCATTGAACACCACCTCTTTGTTTAAGGGCATGGATTGTTAAATGTTCGCTATTGAACATTCACCGGAAAGTCATCGTTAATCGTCGATGACGTAACAAAGGTGCTCATGACGTCACAATGCTCAGGTGTTAATGATTCCCTCCGATAAAACCCCTTTGTCGTCCATCGTCCCAAATTTACATTGTTTTGGTGGCGCATTCTACTTTTCGATAAGAATGCGCCGGAAGTAAATCTTTTTAAGTTTTGTCAACTACAACATGCATATTAATGATGTTTTGCTGAGACACTGAAAGACAGAATATCAAATTGTAATTTTTAAGATATGACAAATAATAACTTAATTTCAATGAATGTACATCAAAATTTCATGCCTATATTGCAATTAAATTGAATAATACTGTAATTAAACTGAATATACAAACAAAATATTCTTAATATGTAACTTTATGTATGGATAATAGATCACTTGTGAGAAAAAGGAGACCGATTTAACATCAAAACAAAACATCCGGCGTGAGATTTTTTCATCATTTTTCATTTCGAACGTAAACTGACGATCGATGAGTTTACAAACCGCCAGACGGATTCTCATTTAAATTTTGCACTTTTTCTGAAAAGGTGACGAAACAGTCTGCCGCTTTCAGTCCTAAAGTGCCCCCCTCTCTCCCTCTCTGTTTCTCTCTCTCTCTCTCTCTCTCTGTCTCTCTCTCTCTCTTTCTTTCACACACTCTTTTCTCATCGTCTATCCTCTCGCCTGAAAATATCGGTGAATTTCGAAATTGAAAGACAACTGGGAAATTCATTACTGCAGGCTCGCTCCGTGGGACGTTCAGTACTCGGCGTTCACACGCGTTCTATGGAAAAAAACGTTCAGTCTTTGAGGGATAAAACCCGTTGACAGTTAAGCCTTTGACTACTCAATTTTGTAATTTCCATAGACTTTGTGCATGGATTAACTAGTTCCAGAAGCCAATGGGTTAACATGTCTTCTACGGCCTCGCGCGCTCCGTGCAATGATCGCGGCGATGACAACCGTTAAGGTGACGACTGGGTGGTTGATTTTCAGTATTTCGCTGAAGTGTTGATTTGTCGTTTTGAAAATAGTGTCGATTTTTTAAAAATATAACTCATTGTCAATTTAACACCTAATGATTGTTTTGTCTTTTGTTGGGGTTGCTTTATTTTTTTGTTATTCTGGCTCATTTTAATCGTTACCAGGTTACCATTCACATAAACTCCTATCTTACAATAGTGATGTCAATCTATTGCATGGGATACTATATTATGGGGAGCATGTTTTTTGTTTGGAGGGAAGGGGTGGGGGGAGGTTTGGGGAGAGAGGGCTCACAAGAAAGCAGTTTTAGTGTGACGGAAAAAAGGAAGATCAGATACAGGGACACCAGTGTTCAAATGAAAATATATGTCTGTATTCATCAATACACCCAAATATGCCCACCCCGTTCCTATATGAAACACTACTGTTTTTTTTTTGTTGCTTCATATATGGTCAATAAAATATGATAGCAATAACCTACATCTACTACATACTTCTTGCCTTTGCATTACATCACGAAAAGGTATCAAAATGATGTGAATATCTTTACCATATTGCTAAAAATAATGAATTATTGAAATCGGCAAAGAAGGAATCGGGGACAGCATGTGATTCATTGAAACAAAGTGACAAGCAGCCTATGGCTATTCTTGAAGGGAAAGTTTAACAATGTGTCTTCAAAATCATCTATTGCGACTGAGCAGGGCTCAATTTTCCATCGTAAAATTATTGTTTTTCTTTAATTTTCGCACAACATGCGGTCCCACCGCGTACAACCAACCACGTAGCAAAACATGGTTGACCCAAAAGTGTAGTGGAACAAAATTCCAAACTTTCCTCCCTACCACCCCCTTATCTTTTTTTCATTCTGTCTAAATCTGATGTGGCCTTTTCTCCCTCTTTGTACATTCATCGAACTTTGTAATTTGTGTTCTGCATATTCATAGTCTCATTGATTAAGATAACCTAACAGAAAAAACTTATACGTGGGACTAGATAAAACAGTGTACACCCATACGTTGTAGAAATCGTTTGAGCGAGTAATGCTCATGCGGTCTACCCCACGCGGGGGTCGCCCTGCTATGCCCACGTCGGGTCTAATTACGGCTCCATGCTGATTTGAATTTCTCGCACAGCGGTCGTACAACATCAGCAAGCGGGGACCCCCGGTCCATTCAACAACGCCCCGTTTTCATAAACAAGTGCATACGCGGTCCCACCTATACCGATTAACGTAGGTACTTATTGATTTAGGCAGGGGTTTTGAAAATCGCGGCTTATTGGATGAAATTAGATAATTTCTTCTGTTAAAATGGTGGAATATGAAGTGGAAAATCATCAATTCCTACTGGTTTGCGCGGAGGGTATAATGGCAAGATTGATTGGCTAATAGGCCTAGTGTAAATGCTACCAGTTTTCTTTGAGTGGACAAAACATAAATTGTTCTCCCAAATGCGACAAAATGCTTTAAAGATTTTTAGGAATTACTCATGATTCTCCAAATTAAATAAAAGGTAAATAAAAATACAAGTTTGCAGACTATATGCGGTATTCTAATGTTAGACGAAGCGCGTTTGGACGAAACGGTCATTGGACGAGATACCATTGGACGAGATGGGTATAAACCGGTCAATTCACTATATCGATATTATGAATGAATACCGCGGTTTATACCCATCTCGTCCAATGGTATCTCGTCCAATGACCGTTTCGTCCAAACGCGCTTCGTCTAACATTAGGTCGTCCAATTACCGTTTTGTCCAATATTCATTTCGTCCAATAGCCGCTTTGTCCAATAGCCAGTTTGTCCAATATCCTGTTCGTCCAATAGCCATTTTGTCCATTAACGTTTGGTCCAATAATCAATTCGTCCAATAGCCATTTGGGCTAACATCATTTCGTCCAATCTGGACAACCTGATGATAGGACAAAGTGACACTAAACAAAGCGGTAATTGGACGAAGTAGGACTAGACCACATGATGATTGGACGAATAGGCAATTAGACAAAGTGAAGATGGACCATATGGTTATTGGACGAAATGGCTATTGGACGAACGGGATATTGGACAAATTGGTAACTGGACAAAGCGGCAATTGGACGAAATGTTTATAGACGAAGTAATGTTGGACGAAGCTCGTTTGGACGAAGCAGTCATTGGACGAGATGGCATTGGACGAGATGGCAATTTACCAATTGACCTAGTACCATTGGGATAAACTCTTTTGAACATACAGGAAAATATAAGGGCTTGGGGTGGTAGGTTCATGATATAAATCGATGACAGAAGCAGGAGTGAGGGAAAAAAATTAGCAAAAGAGTGATGAACTTTCGTGCAAGCTGCGATTTGAGAAGCAAGGGGAAGAGGAATAGCCCCATTCGCACAAACAACTCAGCGGGTGTGTCGCCGGTCCACCCTCGGGCTACTAACGGGGTGGCGAGCAGGCAAGAGTGCGCTGTGAGGCCCCAGTCGACTTGAAAAGAGCTATAGCACTATCTGTCACCACCTTTACAAAGACAATTTTATTTAACAATTTCAATTAAAGCATTATCAGCATTATCAAAAGTTGTTCTAATTGACAGGATATTCAAGGGTAAAAATTACAATATCATGCTGATAAAAAAACATCTCTAAAATGATATTCTTGTCATCCAAAACAACAGGTCACTTTTCAAACATATAGTTAGTATCGCTTGTACTTTTATGACCCTTTGCTTTCAACTTTCCTCTTTTCTTCTTTCCCTTATTTTGCTCATCTTAAAAACTTTCCTCTCCCTCCTTTCGTGTTTTTAACTTTCGCGCGCTCCCCGCTGAGCCCGCGAAACGAAAAAGCTCACCCCGTAAATAACTCCAACTGAACTCCTGCCGAGCCAAGCGAAGTCGGTGGGCCGAGCGATACGCGAAAACATTTATGAAATATACTTTCCTCGATATGAAATATACAAGAAATATACACAACCCGCATATCTCTCTCTCTCTCTCTCGTTCCTATCGTACAGAGTTCACTCTCCCAATTGCATACCAAGAAATTATCCCAATGTTTTCCGCTTGTATATTTCACTCGCTGTCAGTATTTGGTTCTCGACTTGAAGAGATGTCGGGATTTTCTTTCTTCTCTTTTTTCCATATTTTTCTGTTTGTGCTTGAAGGGCTATTATTTTCAAACGCGTTTTGTTTTCACCATGCCTCCGTTTATCATATTTCACTTGTACTCTTAGACAGTTTAATGCACTTTTAGCTCCTCTTTTCGGTGAGGTCTTTTATTAAAATTATTCAACGCTCTGTCTCAATTTGCATGCTTTGTATTTGAAATATGAATTATCTTGATTATTATGCTCCCTGTGAAACAAATAATATGGGTCAATGTAATAATTGCATTCATAAACTGATAGATAACGTTAAGGACGTTTGTGGTTTAAACTGCAAAGAATTATCACCTCGTTTTACCAGTCATGTTAAACACATTCGAGTGCCTTAGATTTATCATATCTATCATATTCTGGGAGTGTACAGAAATTCTGGGTACATCAGTGAGAGTTGACGGGACAAATAAATTTGACAAAATAAACGACTTCATTCAAGTCTTACAGTAGCTTCATGAGCACCAAAGAGAGTACCTTCCCTATTTGTTCACTAAACAGGTGCAACATCTGTTCCACATTTTTCCGCATCAAAAGAGCGAAGGAAATTGATATTGTGTGCATCTAATTACTGTGAATGCTTGAATGAAGGTGTTTACTTTGTCCAAATTCATTTGTACCATCTACTCATAGTGTATGCGCCCACATCTTTCGCATTGGATGATAGTTTGAAAGCACAAACCCATCTTGAAACTGAAAAAAAATTGAAATTGAGACTTTCGGTGTGTGAGTGCGCAGAGCATGATACAGGGTATGCATTGTGTGACTACATCACACACATACATCATTGCTCTATCCTCATGCAGACACACAATGAGACACACAGTGCATATAATACCCTGTATCACTCTCTCAGTCTGTGAATGCGCACAACGAAACTCAAGGGTTTGTTCTAGCAGACTAGTTGGATGATGTGGAAATAATAGTAGAATGACCCGAGGCATTGCGTAAACACTTAATGTGTATATTTCCTCAATCTCGATCTCGATTAGAATATAATGATTGTTGATATTAAATACATATTGAGGCGATACACGTGCTTGAGTTGGGATATGAAGGCTTCTGAGAAATGGAGTGTTTATATTTATTTGGATATGCGTACCCTGTATCCCATATTTACTAAAGTCCTAAGTGATACGATTCAAATTATACTTATTACCATAATCTAACATAATTTGCAATTTTCAAGTTCAAAAGTAAAATAAATCCTTGGATCAAATTATTAGTTAATTAACATGGGTGTATTAAATTTGTATCCTTTACACTTATACATGTTATATTAATTCTGATAGATAAGCCTACAAGTTAAAGTTCTGTGGTCGAAACGTCAAATCAGCCGAATTTAGAAAAATCGCCATTAATATTGCTTCTAATCGCACAGAGAAATAGACCCTGGGCATGAAACCAGTGATTCTGCACTAGAGTGTTATTTCGGCTTATAATTTGGCCGAATCTCGCCTAACGCAGTGGATAATCTCGCCAGCGTATCATACAAAATGAACACGAGCATACTGATTCCGCGTTTGGGGTGTTATTCCGGCTTATGAATTGGCTGGATCAAGCCTAACGCAGTGGATAATCTCACCAGCGTATAAAGCAAAATAAAACTATGCGACCAGTATCGAAAACAAAGCTTGGCTTCGAGGACAACGGCATAGACTGGCGCGCAAACGGGAAGTTGTTGATTTTGAACCGGGTTAAAAATAAAAATAATAATCCGAGTACAAACGATGCTCGACTCCGTATACCCCTTTCGAACCCATGCATGGTGATTATTACGTGTGAGACAATGAAGTGTTGGGGTGGGAAGCGGGAAGGGGTTAATTCTGCGGTTTCGTATTTCGTCGCAGCTTTGTGTGAGCAGCCTAGCTCGTCTGGCGTACTATATGGAAAATCGTGATCGTGCCAACTTGTTGTCGAATACCTGAAACAATTCCAGTTTGTTTCTAAGACATCTTCATCTTTATATCCGTTTTAATCCGAAATTCCAATGTAATTGAAAAGAGTAATATTTTCGAGCGCATTTGAATATATTCCATATATTGCAGGTAAAATATTAGTAACTTTTTTCTTATATTACACTCAAATCATCCATTTTTGAAAAGTCTAATGTAATTTTGTATTTTGGTAATGCTACTGCTTACATGTCTTTAACAGGTCTTTACGGATTTACATGAATACTCTGCTATCATGAAAAATGTTTTGCGAACTCCAGTGATATTCATCCATGTGTTTCGTTTAAACTTTACATTGTTCATACGATAAGTATAAAATGAAAGTAGGAACATCACATTTAAATCTTTGATATGAATATATGGAGTCATGACCCTTCGATGTGTAGTGATCATAGAATCAATCTACCCGCTCAGTGTGCCAAATCCTTCAAAACATGAAATGAAAATTGTTTGAGCACGCGCAATCCAATATCAAACTATGACAGACTCGCCACCCAGACGCTACGTCACCAGCTCGCATGATCAATAACACGGTCGCTAATGCAGCGCAATGGGATGGGATTTAGGGATGAGCCTGGCCGTACACGTCTAGAGCCGCCTTATGTGTCCAAGAGCCAATTACTCGCTTCGTTAGCGAAATTTCCCAGGGTGCAACGCGACCCGCCTAAAAGTTGATCAGAAATTTTCTGCCATATTAAACCCGACCGCTCCTGATTTCCCAAATGAATCGAATACAGAAAGAAAACTTCCATTTCTAACTTTGAATCAACCCACTTTACTTTGGAATTCCATCTTCAAAATATGATGTTATCGTTGTACCTCAAGTGTTAGAAACTGTTCGAGAACGAAAAAAAGCCCACAAACATTATCTACCCTCACAATTCTGAAAGCGGTCAAATAAATGTTGAAAAATAAGAATTGTCATAGAAACCCGCCTTGTTCAAGAGGAATTAACCTAAACCGAGAATCGGGATTTCGGATTGGGTGTTTGGTATACCATCAGCAACTTGGTTGATGCAGGGGATCGTTGATGCGACCAATCTCTAACGATTAACGTGCGCTAAATCATTCCATAACATGAACATTGTCTTATGCGTCAAAATGTAAAGAGTGTCATGCCCAAGAGTATTTGAAGTTTGTTGAAAGTCATATCAATTTCAAATATTTTTTGGAGGATGGTCGCAAAAATTGACATCGCTTCATTCGGGGTGAGGAGTACTTCTCTTTGCTTCGGTTCCAGAGCCTAAATACCATAAGTGTGTATTTCATGTGGCGTCTATCCTTGTTCGAATCGCAAAACTGCGGCTTTCTCGCCTGTGATCCAACGCTGAAATATGAAATTCTAACCGAATGACACAGTTTCAGAACTAGAGGCAGGGGTTAGGGAGAGAGGGGGAAAAGGAGTGAAGAAGAAGAAGAAGAAGAAGAAGAAGAAGAAGAAGAAGAAGAAGAAGAAGAAGAGAGAGAGCGAGACAGAGAGAGAGGGAGGGGGAAGGGGTGGCATATTGGGAAGAAAAGGGTCAATATTAAAATGATAGATGGACGGTGAGTGATTGGTAGACATGGTAGAGAGAGAGAGAGAGAGAGAGAGGGAGGGTGAGAAAAGAGTAAAGAGAGAAGGGGCATGGGAAGAAAGAGACACACCAATATCAAGAAATAGAGAGAGACAGAGAGAAAGAGACATATAGAGAAGGGGACACGAGAAGAAAGATATGGATATCAAAAAATTGATAGACTAAGAGAGAGAGGGGGCATGGGTAAAAAGAGATACATATCAAGAAATAGTGAGAGAGGGGGAGGCAAGGTAATCTAGAGATATATATTAATAAATATAGAGAGGAATACTGAGTGGGAGGGAGAGAGAGAGAGAGAGAGAGAGAGAGAGAGGGGTGTATGATAGGGGATGGGGAGATGGGGTGGGGTGATTGATATCGCATTGATGTAGGTATCATATCTTTCAGGCCCAAGAACCCGATCTGAAACCAAATCCCCCTATACAACGCGGTCCCGACACTAATTAACCATCCAAATAGTACAACTCTCCGTTTTTTTCGGCACAAATCCAACGAGATCCCATCGAAAAATCCTGGATATATTTCTCCATGGGCAGTCGTAATAAAAGGACTTGAGCTTCGTTGCTTTTCTCTTGCTTTTTATAGATTTAAACTTGGTCCGGCGTAAAGCTTGCTAAATCCACCCCTTTTGTAGAGGCGCCGACATTTAGGATTTGCTCAACGCTTGCAGAGAAATACATCGGGATAAGTATAAATTGACTATTTTTTCTCTTTTTTTTGACATCCCTCGGGAGATTGCGGTTAGTTTGAGGGGTGGAACTTCTCATTTAAAACTGGATGAAATATTTTCTTTTTCTTTTTTAATTGAATGGATGGGTAAATATTCTCGCTGTATAGAAAACTACTACAGCTCCCATTCATTTGGTGAGAAGGGAAAATAATTTGGCAAGTCATTTACACAAATGGATTCACGAAATGTTTTGAGCATTTGGTATGTGATTTTTTTCTCGCTATTACAGATACTTAAATTTGTATTTTCTTTCCGGTGATCCTAACTTTAAATCTGTTCTCTGTATCTGGGCGCAATCAAAACATGTGGGAGCTGTGTTTCTCTCCCCGATGTTTTTCTTCCACTTCTTCTCCCCTCACATCGAAGCCCCGATGTTGCCTTTTGGGGTTTTACTCCACGGTTGAGAGGGATCATCCCCGGCGCTCCGGCGGCACCAGGCAAAGGGATCCCGCATCGCTTTAGTCGCACCGCGCGCCGTTCAAGGTCGCCATCACTCACCCGCTCGGCGCGGCTTGCCCGCTCTCGGCACCCGCGCCGATGGATGGACGCGTCGCGTCCGCGAAAAGTCGGTACCTCGAACAATCCACTCACTAACATTAAAGTAGGTCGTAATGAAATTTAACGTGCGAAATGGATGTGAAACTCTCTTCCAAGGGTAGAGGGATCATTGGTAAATTATTTCCAACGATGTCCATGTTTCTTTTTCCAATTTAAACCTAATCCGCGGTAAATCGGCTGCAGTGACCAGTGCAAGGTTGTCTATCTTCGTCACCCTAACACAAACAATTTGACTGGAGGACGCACTCCAGTGTTTTACAAACGGCATCAAATTAATTAAGACGGTTTTATTGTTATGACTGCTTAATCAAGTCATTTAGTTCAATGCAGACTGGCACATTACTCGCCTTTAAGGATAGGCTGACCATAATTCCATGGACTGACACGGGGTGAACAGACCTCACTCAAATAAATATCCCACATAACTTTGCAAGTACTCAAATATGAAAATCACTCAGAAATACAGTCTGATTAGGAAGACGAAGCGTGTTTTGTGCCATTTCTTTCATTAATCTTGTAGATTCAGTCACACAGAAATATATATACCTTTAATATTTGAACTAACTTAAATTGTATAAAATAAGCAAACCCACCCTTTTGTATGCTCTCTCAGTTGAACAACATCAACATATTTTCATAAATAATTTCACCTTATCCTGTATACTATATAAAGCATCAAATGTGTAGCAAGAATGGGTGTGCACCAAATCAAGGTCCTTACGCACATGCGGTCTACCGCAATACACCCTATTTACTCCCTTGTTTAGTGTACATTTTCTATACACGTGTATGTCCTATTTCAATATTTCAAATTTCAGATATAAAGTAAGGTGACGTTTTTAGAGAATGACTCGTCTTTGTTTTGCTTATACTTTCATATTCAATGTTATTGTGTCAGATATGTCAAGGCTAGTGTTATGTTATAAACTTCGAAATTTTAATTAGCATCTATAGGTGCTTTAAATGCATTTTTTCATCCGATGATTACAAAATCATTTCAGAATATTCAATACTATGCCTTTGTGCTTTGTTACAGTCAGTTAATCTAATTTTATGATTTAATAATAATCTATTAACTCATGATTCCGGTGAAAGGGGATTATAATGCTTTGTTTGATGTGTGTATTAGAACACATACGGATTTGACCTTTTCAGAGTACAAGGTGCTATGGTGCTTTTTCTTCATCGAAAGTTCATTAAGACATTTATCACCCCCTAAAGCATGTGCCGATATGACAAACATGTGCTTAAAAAGCCAAACACTCTCACAGCGACAAGGAAGAGATGATGAATTTATGCCCCACTTGTTTTTCTACATGTGGGACTTGAGACCTGAATGTGATGAATGAAATAGCCACGCTGCACTTTTCTCTGTCTTCCTTCCTTCTTTTCTTACCCCTTCTCCCTGTCTCTCCTTCTCTCTCTCTCTCTCTCTCTCTCTCTCTTTCTCTGTTCACTGGTTTACCGTCAACAGTACCACATAGTACAAACATGTGTAATCTACATCACAATGTGTATTTTGCAGCGTATTGCCGCCTCACCGCCGCGTCAAGAGAAATGAAGAAAAAAGGGGGCTGTTCCTTCCATGCAACGGACGGGTAACTCTGGGCGGGGTGAGCGGCAAGGGAGCCGCACTCTGTCGGGGACTTGAGTCGCGCTCCTGCTAAATGCATTAAACCTCACACAACTTGCCCCGCTTTTTTGCGCGGCAAGTCTCTGACGGCTGAAGACATGGAAAGCAGACGGTTAACGCATCTGACGGTGAGAAAAAAATATCAAGATGATATCATTTTTTTTCTCAGGGAACGGGGCCACAAGCACTTTCTTCAAGTATGCGCCTCCGTTACCACCTCTCTGCCTACCATTTGAGTTAGCACTGGAGAAAAATCTCCATCGACATTCCGACAATGAATAATTGAAATAGCATATTTATTTCTACCATTTAGATCTCTCTTTAACCTAATAGATAATTGCATAAGGAGCTATTACTGCACGTTTCATTCCATGGGAATTAATAATGGTCGAAGGTCGATAAGGGGAAATGGGAATCCTAAATGTTCAAGACGTTTGACATTCGCCGTTTTGGTTGGTTGCTATTTTTTGCCACTGAGCATGCTGAGAGAAAGTGGATCGACGTACTTAGGTCATTTCAGTAAAAAATCTAATGA
>BQKZ01002362.1:33488-44808 GCA_036244855.1 Temnopleurus reevesii | reverse complement strand
AATGTGTCCTTGCCATTTAATCCGGCCGGTCACCAATCGCCTTCAAAAGGGCTAAATCTTATGCATAAAACAACTGTGTATAACTTTTTATATTGACCGGTATATATTAATATGATATACACCCGACAACTGACCACTGACAATCTATACAGGGAGAAATTTACTATCACAACTGACGAAATATAAATATAGTCGAACGCTGTTCATCAGTTCATGTGACAGCGTTTGCCACATGAACAATGTCTGCCACAAAGATGTTATGTCTTGAATGAGGAAAAAAAATGTTCATGTGGCATTTTGTATTCATTTTTTTTAATATGTATATTGCTTAGCTGATTTATCGTGCATTGGAGACATGATAAAACATAGATAGAATTGCTGAATTGTAATTAGATTATATATCGTTTCCATTAATAAACTATGCAACATTTTATTTATTTATTTTATTTATTTATTAGAATATATTTTTACAGGTACAAAAGATCAGCAAACTGCTGTTTTACATTAATGTTCTGATAATTTATACATATAGGTTTAATATTGAGCAACTCAAATTACGAATTTATCATCATTTATCTTGCAAACATGTCTTTGAAATTACTATAGGAAAATGGCATTGCAATTTGATTTGAAACTCTATGAAAATCATGTTTGTTAATTGTTTCACCTACATGGTAACTTCATTTTTTTTTTCAATTCATATTGTTGATAAAATAGGACATCAGACAATGATTACATATGCATATGCATTATACATGATTGTATAGGCCTATACAATAATAGCAAGGTAGAACGAAATACATTTGCCAAGTAATTGAACTTGACGAATACATATAAATGCATTCTTATCTCCTCCCACTTTTCTGACAAATTTCCAAATGATTGACAATGGTTACGTGGAAAAATTAGAATGATTTCAATTTCTTTCTAATCGAATATATAAGAGTGATAATGATATCCTCTTGGGTGTAATGCTTTGGCAGGTATATGTAGGATGGGTCGTAAGAATTTCACAAGGTTTTTGCATTTTGTATTAAAATTTGTCCAAATACACATTTGTGTACACTTGATTCTCTCAATCATATTTATCAAAGATTATAAAATTATTA
This sequence comes from Temnopleurus reevesii, assembly GCA_036244855.1. Classification (NCBI taxonomy): domain Eukaryota; kingdom Metazoa; phylum Echinodermata; class Echinoidea; order Temnopleuroida; family Temnopleuridae; genus Temnopleurus; species Temnopleurus reevesii. Next base: position 43,699 of record BQKZ01002362.1, on the reverse strand, counting down.
CAGCAGTATAGTGACTCTTAATAATTGCTGAGGAAAATGACGTTGAAAATATTTACTACAAACACTACGCTGCTATTAAAAATAAAACATTTCACGGTATATATTTTACAGACACTTCTGCAGCAGAGTCCTAGCATTTATTTAAAATGAAATGTTCGCATTTTACGGTATATATTTTACAGAAATTTCTACAGCATAGTCTTGACATTTATTTCAAATGAAATATTCGCATTATTTTAAAGATATCTTCAAAAATTATGCTGTTCAAAATACTAATACAAAGTACTTTTTACACTTCAACACTGGCCCAAACATGGGCCTGTATTGTAACATAAAGAGATTCGATTTATTTTGCAATTAATCGTGGTACACATTTTGAAATAGGCTTACGATTAATATTCAACGTGAGTTTAATTTCATCTTGTATGTTACAGGCCCCTTCACATGTGCAGGCAAACACATAACATGATGAACAGATTTTAAATTTTACAGAAGTTATCAAGATTCTGCTGCTGGTATTTTCTATAATAGTGCTGAAATATTTTCAAACTATTACTAGATTGAACTATAGAAAGGACAATTTGTTGCGGTCTATAAGTACACAATTCATTTTTCAGCAATATCTATTAACATAGTAATCACTTTACAAAATGGTTTGTTTTTGTTTAAAAAAATCGATAGTTAGATAGGTAGATAAATTATTTATTGATTAAAAAACCGTTGCAGCTAAAAGCTGAATTGTGATTTCAATTGACATTCAGAGTAACATACAAATAGTACAACATTGCAAAAAGATATATAAAATTTAAAAAATGGTAATTTACATGAATATGAATAGGCTATAGACTTGTTTAAACTGGGCTATTATCCTTTGTTTTGCAGCAGCATGAAAGTAATACGCATACATGAGAAACAGCAATCATTATTTCCATCACTTCTTCTCTTTATCCCCAAACGACTCCTCAATATTGTGCGAGGCATAAATCCATGGATTTAGGAGATTGTGGGATATGAAGAATAGTCGACAGCAAATTGCGATTTCTATTAATGCATATAGCAGATCTGGATTTGAAGTGTTGAGATTGGGGTGCTAATGATTGATTTTTAAACACTAGCGACGGAGGAAGCTGTCTGTATTTTATTCTAGAAATATCATATTGAATATAAATGTTCATCATTGTGTGCGTATATTGCATTGCTGCATTTGTAATGTCGTTAACAAAGAAATTGGTGAATACTTTCTCAAATATATTCACAAACTTACAAAGTATTTGATAGTGAACTCACAGCCAAATGTGTTTACTAACTTTCAGAGGGATTTGATCGTGGGCACAATCGCAATTTGCGGCTATTTAAATATTTCTCGTGTGACAAGAAATGCAATTTATAGAAGTAAGTTACACAGATTCATCATGGTCTAAAAGATATATCGAATAAAACCTGTTGGAACTTTAACTGTATGGTGAACCTGTAATGTTGATATAATAGGCCTAAGACAGGACCACGTACTTAGCTAAAACCCCATAAAGAACCTTCACTACAGCATAGTTACAAGTGAACTATAGTTACATGATAAATCATATATAATACTGTGTTTTATGAGGCATAACATTCATAAAAAAAAATAGAAACATTACACACATGCTGACAAATCGTATGGTATTTGGTTAACTCAACAACTTTAGAGATGTAAAATAATTCTGACATTCGATACAAGCTCAACCGAACACGAAGAATTCAGCGAAAGGAAATTTCAAACAAAATTGATGAAAAGGGCAAAAGTTCAAAATTAGCTTTGCCAAAGAGATCGCGTGTAGAGTATTCACATGTGGGCAGTATAGGATGAGCTTAGATAAAACAAGAACAACTATCATTGGACGAATTTAAATGCAATTAAATGATTTCGGGTGATATTACTCACAAGTTGCGGAGGCCAGGCACGGCATTGATGGGTAGAACAACATCAATTCGGCGAATCTAGCAGCACGACAAAATCCAAAGTTATATTAAAGGTCGCCAACAGACTCCAAAATCCCTGATAAGTGTCGATTAATTATTCAATTATAGTCTCAGGCAATCGACCTTGTGAGTTAATAAAACAAGGTACCCAAATGATAAGGCGTAAGTCCGAATAAAGCAGAACTAATAAATGCACGAGAGTTGGTTTATTATCAGCGAGAGCGAGAGTGTTTCTAGCCGAGGTGCTCCGGCGTGGGGAGTGAACAAGTTATGGTGTTGGACTCCGCGCGTGCCAAACTTTTTATAGCGAGCAATCAGTGAGGAGCTATTAGCGTTTGGAGATACACGACCCCGCACGCGAGGGATGCCGCTTGAATACACTCCGCATACACACACACACATACACACAATAGGGCTCGCGCGAGACGCAGGGGTATATTGAAAACTATCCATAGTGCGTCGGCACCCTTTAGTGCTATTATACCCCGCTTAGCTACGAGCACGGTCATTGGCTAATAGTGCTATCAGGTGCGACTCAAAAGAAGTGACCCTTTCTTTGACATCAGAGGAAGTGTTACCGCCAATTTGACCTTTGTGTTCTGAGGCAGGGGGACAGGAAGCATGGGAAGGGGGCTGAATGGGGGAGGGGTAGGGGTGAAGAAGGGGGGTGTTACTATACAAAGAATGACCATCGAAAATAATATGCTTTGTGATATTCTCTCGTATTTTCTTTCTAACTATGCGGCCGTAATGTTATCAAGTAACTGTTAATTTATAAGACTGTATGCATTCGTTAACCAAGTAGGCCTACATAATCAAATATAATCAAATTTACATATTAATGAGCCAGAAAAAGCAAACTAGCTTTAAGATGGCTAGATAGGGCAATGCATACTTTAAGAAACGTTGGTTGAACAATTCGTTTTGCTAGAAAATTAATGTAAAATGAATGAAATTTTTAACAAGTTGGTTGGGCCGAACACCAAAAAATTTTCAGAGTTAAACGAAATAAAAACATGACACATCAATGCTTCTTTTAAACGGTTATCATCTCTTATATCAATAGTTCTATTTTAACTAATCTGACTCTCTCCATAATAAAAGTTAACTGTTTATATTCACGTGTCAGAAAGGCAACCTACATAATTCTAAAGATGGCTATGCGAGCTGCTTGAGAGTTATTACACATTCAGAAATGTTGATCAAAACAATTTAGCTGGTTAAAGTATTTAATGTGAATGATATCAAACTTTCGACAACTAGTTTGGGGGTATCGCCAAAAGTTGAATATAATAAAAATATAATAAATATATACATGGGCCAATGTTTCTTGTAAAAGCTTGGCATCCATTATGTCAATAATCGTACAAGTACATTGAACTCTCCTCCATTTCTTCATGAGAACTAAACGTCTCTTAACAATACTTTCATGAAAATATTTACGATATCATATTCTATCATCCTTCTAAAATATTCATCATATACACTCACGGATGTTTTTTTGATATAAAATAAGAAGCTATACGTGAACTATACCAAGTGACGCAGGCCTAGGAAATGATAGAAATACCGCTCCTTGAGTAATTAAGCGCATCATTTTGGGGCTAATCATTCGCTTAATGGATTCGACATCTTTCGCTGCCTAATTAATCAATCATACCGAACTCGACAAAAACAGAGGCATTTTGGGGGAGATTATTCTCAATTAGTTATGCAGAATCGGTGTTCGAGATATGGAGATGATAAAAGATGCATTAACACGTATGCTCTATGAGCTGATACGCCATTTGTTGATTTTGTTTTGTCGCAGATATATTAATTTTTATTAGTTTGGTGATATTTATTCACATTTTTCATACAAAAATATTTCATTCAGAAGAATAATTTGAGATTTGTGATTTGCTATTAGATAAATGATCAAATCAAGCTTTCTGACCTCTGTTATCACACTCATATTGATGAACAACAACAGATAATGCACACAAAAAAGAGAAGAAGTTCTACAGGCACTATCAAGATATTTATGAAAATTGAAGAAAGTTTACCACAACCACTTTGTTCATATGCAAATTGCCTTTGCTGGTCATATTTTTAATCTTAGCTCACTTTTTCATGTTTTTTTTTTAGCATTAAACATTGATTTAGACACTTTTAAAGCCAAATATTTTCATAGCGTAGTTTATATACACCATCAACCATTCATGCAGGATTTAAGATGTGGCAGTTTATATGTTACACAATACCAGAAACATTTTGAATAAGGCATTACTAAAATGAATGTTGAACAAGATAACAATATACATGATGTATCTCTATTTTGGTCGTTATGTGAACAACTACAGTTTTAAATAGGAGTGTTACCTTAAACACCTCTTCGTCGATTTTTGTTTGTTGATGTGTTAGATAAAATGATGCAATTTATTAAATTTCGGTGTTTAAATAATCAATTCAGGTTATTATCATGACTATATTTGAACACTTTTCTGGTGTCGCCAAACTATAAACACCGAATGGGTGTTAAATTAACACCCTATTTTGCAGTGTAAAATGTAACAAAATGTATTGTTGTAAACACCAATGTCGAACAAAAATAACACCATCTTTCAATTTAGCACTCATGTATTTCTATCACATTTGTGCAGTTGCCGAAATATAAACACTTGAAACTTGAAAAGGGTGTTAAACTAACACCCTATCTTTTTTTTTTTTTTTTTTTCAGTGTAATGGACGAGAAGGCTGTGGTCTATGAGCACGATCTTCGTCATCGTTGTCTTCATCAGATATAGAGTCGTCGACCGACTCGGATTAAGAAAGACACCATTCAGGTTATTGATGGCGTTGTTTAACTCCTGTGTTGCCAGACTATACACACCAAATCTGTGTTGAATTAACACCCTATTTGCATTTTGCAGTGTAAAGAATGTATTATTGTACAAACCGGAATATTTTGTCGAACAAAATAAACACCATTGTTTAATTTAGCACGGATATAAGAACTTGAAACTTGAAAAGGGAGTTAAATTAGCACCCTATTATTTATTTCATTTTATTTTATTTTTTGCAGTGTAATTGAGGAGAAGGCTGTGGTCTTTGAGCACCATCTTCCTCATCGTTGTCTTCATCAGATAAAGAGTCGTCGACCGACTCGGATCAAGAAAGACACCATTTTGGTGCTATAATAATTTAATCAATTCAGATAATTGATGGTGTTGTTTAAATCCTTTTCTGGTGTCGCCAAAAAATAAACGCCGAGTCGATGCTAAATTAAACCCTTCTTTGCATTTTGCAATATAAAAAAATATTTCTCTAAACAACGAAATATGTCGAAAAAAATAACACCATTCATTAATTTAACACGTTTGTAGTTCTAACACATTTATGGTGTTACGGAATATAAACACTTGGAACTTGAAAAGAGTGTTAGACTAGCACCCAATTTTTCTGTACTTTTTGTAGTGTAATTGAGGAGAAGGCGGTGGTCGATGAGCACGATCTTCGTCATCTTTGTCTTCATCAGATAAAGAGTCGTCGACCGAGTCGGATTAAGAAAGACACGAAACGAAGATAATGAGAGTTGACAAGAGAGGAAGTGGGAGAGAGGAGGAAATGCAGTGATATTTAAAAAAGTAGAAGAGTAGAGGGGAAGAGAGAAATATGAGAGAGAGAGAGAGAGAGAGGGGGGGGGAGAAATTGCAAAACGGAGAATTAAGAGAACATAGAAGAATAGCGAAGGGGGGGGGGGCGAGGAAGAGAGAGAGAGAGTGAGGCAGAGGAATGCGGACAGAAAATAAAACGGAAAATAATGAATGGAAGAAATTGCAAAATGGAGAAGAGATGATAGAAAGATAGAGAGAGGGGGTAGAGAAGGAGGGGTGGTGAACAATATTGTTTATTGTTAATACGTTGTTGTCATTTTCATTGTTGTCAGATGTAGATTAAATTGAATAATTCTTAATAATAGAAAATAAAACTATCATAAAAATGTTCCCGTAAGACCCGTATCAATGAATTAATAGTTTATTTATTACACGCGTAGTTATTTTGATGATATCACTAGGCACGAACAGTGACGAATGTCAATCAAGAACTAAACAAAGCGTTATACTTTGAGACAGATACAACAATTCTAAAAATAGGAAACATTGACGGGCGGAGTGGATGATTGTCCTATTTTTATCAATTTGTCTATACTTCTTTTATAAAACCACCTTTACGCACCAGATTATACTCAATACAAGGAGAGGAAGTGTGAACATTTTCTCCTTTTTGTGTTGTTTGCAAGTAACTTTTGTCCGGTTATTTTCTCTCTTTTTTCTTTATCGCGATAGCCCATCGGTGCACGATGGTGCGGGAAGGCCGGAAGTTCGCAAGGGGTTATGGGAAGGATGACGTCAAAGGCGACGGGGGAAGGGGTATACACAGAGGAGATAAAGCCAAAAAAGAGTTTGGAAAGTTTGTAATAGCGATTGAAAATAGAAAAACATCCGCTCATGGTCTTGACAAATATCCTTTGTTCGATTAAAAAATGGATGTAATATTAGGTGGACGAAAAGAGTATACAGACCCTGGAAATGTAGTGAAAGTTAACAAAAAAAAAATACTTGAATTACAATTTCTCTAAAGATGCTGGAAAAGTCAGGATCAAAATCACTCTCTTCCTTTAATTTCAGAGTAAATCCCTTTAAAATGTACAAATTTAACCGGCTTTGAAACTATCCTAAAATGTATAAAGGGTATATTTGCGCAAAAACTTTATGTTCTCTGAGTAATCTTAATGGGTTTCAAAAGTGGTATAGTTTACGTTGAGGCCTCAACCGCAAAGTATTACATTTTAGGGGTCCTATAACTTTCCATCTTTGGTTCTGTTGTATATTGCTTGCTTATGTCTTTAAATTTGTAATAGCTGCATCGGTTTTTAATGTATTGTTTTTAATGTCTGGTTAAACATGTTAAATAAACTCTGAAATCAAATCATAAGTGATTTAAAACCATCAAGGGCAGCAATACAAAATTCACAATATGGGACAATTATAAAACTGTGTAAGAACTTCTTTTCCAAGCAATGCATATGAATTACATGATTACATCAAATAGTTTTTGATGCAGGTGGCCGTTTATTCCAGGTAACACCTCCAATTCAACATGTTCTAGAGGCTGATGACTAATATGATCAATCAACAAAGTAGAAAACGTATACCACTTTTTTAAAATGAGAGTGTGAAATCTTCACCCATATACCTCATTTTTAGAACAAAGGATCTGGGGCCTGTAACATAAAGCATGCAATTACGAACTTACGACGGAAACTAATCGTAAGTCTATCACAAAATGTGTAACAAAGCGATACGATTAACTTTCAATTCATCGTATCTCATTTATGTTACAAGCCCCTGATTTGTTTGAGGGGGAAGGGGGCTTTTGTGATTGCGATTAAAACGGCAGAATATTTTGCATAAGGTGATGACAGAATTTCAACAGGTCTTTCCCCGGTCAAGGAGTCGTTCTCTGTCAATTGATTTAATTACTGATTGACAAATTACATGTCATAACTAAATCAAACCACAAAAATCCATTTTCTCTCGAATGAGGTGATTAACCCTAAATTTCATTCCGCTTGAATATTCATTAAAAAAATGAAATGTGTCGGATTTTGTAAAGTCTGGTACGCTAAAAGCCTCTTTTTAAGAGTATGGGTCGTTTGTTTTAATCTAAATTGTGTCAGCAAGTAATCAAGTCTTTGTTCAAGATATTGGTTTTTAGATTGGTTACAAATCAATGTGTAAGAGAAAGTAATTTGAAGGAAAAACATGAAAACATGAACAAAAAGGGGTCTCAAACAGTTATAGTTTTTGATAACTTTCACGTTAAAAGGTCAAATAGATCTTCTCTAAATGAATTGCAAGCAATTCCAATAGACTATGATAATTATAATTACGTTTATGGATGGCGTATCGTGACACACTTATTCGATTTAATAATATTTCTTGCTATGATCAGTAGAGAACGTTTCCAGTGACGTCATATTTGCGCCATGTTGACACACAGCTCACATGGCTTATGTCAGTGTATTTATGTATTTATGAACACATCACTCTCGGCTTTTATCTTCCATGAAAATGATTCAATACTCAACATGTTCAATGACATCATTTACAATTCTCTAAAATAATGCTTATAAACAAACCGTGGAAATGCTATGCTTATCAATCAAAATCTATATTTCTTTCCAATTGGAAAAGTAAGTCGTAAGACGATTAATTAATATAAAACCTTCCTACTGAAAGGCCTGATTTCCAAACAATATCATAGCAGTGGCAACTATAAAACCATGAATTTATTTGTTGTTTTGATTACTTGAAAAGTTAAAGTTATCCAGACGCAAGCTCTGAGCTATTACACTGAATGTCGCTTTTCGTAGAAGCGTGTGTTAAATACATAGCGTTAATTAGCAGATGACGTCAGAGTAATGAAGCACATTAAACATGCTAATCGTCTGAGAACATTTGATGTTTGCTTTCTTTCTTCGTGCTCTTTCTCTCGCTTCAGTTGTTTATGTTTATGATTAGACATTTGACGGAAATCGTTTCAAAGGAATATTGAGAATGAAAAAAGTACTTGGACAAGTATGTTATTTAACGTTTGACGAAGAGAATTGTCGAGTCTCACTTATAATATTGTCCATTTAAAAACTTTGTAAAACTACTGAAAAGTCTTCCCCATAATTATGAGAACAACGTGTAAAATGACAAATTTATTAGAGTCATATTTTCTATTCTAATTTCTATTCTAATTCTATGTCTATTAATTTATCTATCATTAATTTATGTATTTTACCCACTCATTCATCTATTTCTCCTTATTGCCAGTCATCGATGGAATGTAGTTTACACATTCTGCCATTCACGCTGCGAATGGTATGGATTTTCCGATAAATAAGTAACAAGAAAACTAAAAGAAAGTACATTGTCAAATTTCTTAAATAATATAATAGACGCATGATTCCATGTAATTTTGCTTCATAACCAGCCTGTAAAATGTTTTTTTTTTAATGTTTCGGTACCCCGCCCCCCCCCCCCCCTCCTCCTTTAACACACCCCATATTAAATTTCTTGGATCCGCGGTTAGCCCCACATACCGGGTTCCCTGTACTTTCCCTAGCACCATCCCATTTCGTTGCCTCAGCACTAGCTCTTTACCCTCCTTTTTTCATCCTAGACAAGTGTTTTCCCCACAAAAAAATCCTGCAAAACGCATCACAAACCCTGAACCCTTTCTGTTTTTTCGTCATCTGCGAGACCATGAACTAAAAGGGGGTATACCGATTTTTATAATTATTAAAACATACACGCCGCTAGGGCCGTAGCAAGTTGTTGAAACATGTCGCAGGAAAGTCGGACATAAAATATACACAAAAAATCTGCCTTTGTATACGGTGGCAACTAGTTATTATAGGATATTTCCATTTTCAAGTCTTTATTCATCAAATCATCAAATCAAACATCCAAAATAAAGATATCTAAAAGATTTGATATATTAGTTTCACAAAATTACAAAAATATGTTTAGCTGGTAGAGTTATGAATGATGTGCGAACTAGTTTAGATTAATGTGTTAATCTGTATTCAACATTTTGGGCTCGTTTATTGAGTCCTTTTTTCGTTCAATTCAACGAATGAAAAATGGACAATTCAACAATAATATCGAAAACTTATATTTATACAAGAACACCAATATTAATCAAAGTAAGTCTGACTCAACAAAAGAGGAAATAAGTAGTCATCATGATGAATTCAATTGTAAGTTGTATAATAGCTTTTCTTTACTTTATATCTTCTATTATTCTTCTAAATGCAGAAGCGCCTACTTGGCAGCTATGCTATGGCCGGGTAATAATATTAGACAATTTGTCTCGCGCCTCTGAATAGGTGACTAGAGAGATGGCGTGTTTAAATGCTATATTATTATTATTATTATTATTATCTATTTGAACTGAAATACGACAACGGCATTTTTTAAAAGTAAATGTACATTCTTATCCCGATTCTAAGGGTTGTAATGATATCATATACCATTCTCTATCTATACTTATAATACCCCCAAAACAAGTGAAAATGAGTCATCTATTTTTGGAATTCCTCAAACAGTTTACGGGGAGGAGTTTTGGCTTCATTCAGTGTAGAGGGCGAAGTGCTAATTCAGGATTCTACGTCATTACCGGCAAACGTGGAAAAATAACATCACTAAATAGTGTGA
>BQKZ01002362.1:18764-31284 GCA_036244855.1 Temnopleurus reevesii | reverse complement strand
TGTACTTTATCACAATCTCACCCAAAACACGAAACATAACATCACATCGATGCAACACACCGCATGAAACTCGTTAAAACAGAAACGCTATAATTCAACAGTGATCATGACATGTCGGTGCGCTTATGCATATATCTAATTAACTCATTCAATTAATCCAATTAAAGTTGGAATGAGCTTGGTTTACTGGAAAATATCTCCAAGAAAAAGAAAGTGCGCCGGGGAAGTGAACCGTTTCTAAATAAAGCCGAAGATACATGGGTGCCGAAATGAAAAATGCAGACACCCGAATTGTGCAGAAATTTTAGGCGGGGAAATGAGTCTGGAAACACTGTTAATATTTGGAATTGGGCTTGACTATGTATCATGATACGAAGTAGTGGTAAAATTGTTTTCTTTTGACGTTTTAGATTTTGAGCTAGGATGTGAGAGGGTGTCGGGCCACTGGGCGATCTATACATTATTGTTAGGATCGGGAAAATGTTGTCTTTACAACTATTGGTAACAAAATGATCTTCTCTCTTGTATTATTTAGACAACTACAGTCAAACCTGTCTATAGTGGCCACTGTCTATAGTGGCCACTGTCTATAGTGACCACCTGTCTATAGTGGCCACTGTCTATAGTGACCACCTGTCTATAGTGGCCACTGTCTATAGTGACCACCTGTCTATATATAGTGGCCACGTAAATTGATTCCCTCCAGGTGAAAATGCATGTTATGGAACCTGTCTATAGAGGCCACCTGTCTACAGTGGCCACTTTTTCTGTTTCCCTTGGGGTGGCCTCTGTAGACAGGTTTGACTATAGTGAAAAATTCAACCAGCAGAGACAAAGAATCACCAAGTTAGGATAGATTTGTCCTTCCTCACACCAGGGCCATGTGACAGAAATAGATACGATTCATTTTTCAATTGGTCATATCTCTTTGGTACAATTGACATTGCCATACAATTAATATGCATCGAAAGTTTAATTGCACCTTTATTTGTTACAGGTCCCAGGTGTTGAATTAATAGGTATAAGAGCTAGAACAACATTACCAACGATATGTATCTGATAGGATACATATTAGCAAATTTTCTTTGTACAAAGAATAATAAATTAAAGGGTAAAAATACATTAATAATACGGTGCGCTGTTCTTATGGGTTTTACAACACCATCTTATGACCAATGGCCAAGGGGCGCTACCATCTTTGGAGTGCATCTTTGTTCTACACCGCTTTCTCTGAGATGGGGAGGAGAAAAACCACTACCATCACCATCATCACCAAACTCCTCAATCGAACCCGCCGCCCTCTTCAAACGCCGCGCTGAGAGCATTCGCTCTTTCTCACACCGGCTATATTTTCGCACATGTTCGATAATGATGTGTTTTACATTAGATGCAATAATATCAGGGACATTGGAACATAGTTTGTGGCGCACGCACATTATTATGGGAACATTGTACATCGCTAGTGACGATATTAGGAAAATCCGCACGAGAGATAGAGAGAAAAAAAATAATATTGTAAAAATATGCCTAAAATTGATTGAAAATCAAAAAGAACTTCATTTACATAAACAAATCAATATTTCAATGGGTTGGCAAAAAGAGTTATATGTTTAAAACTTTAAAGGAATAAAAATGGAATGGCATTTTAATGCTTGACATTTAAATCAGAAGTAATTTCCATATTCGCATATTATACAGGACCTAAATCGCTATCGGATGGTAACGTACAACTGATTCTGCGAAAAACAAAAACTAGGGTAAAGACCTGAATGCATAAATTGATTAATCAATCAAATAAACATACAACTGTTGTTTATAATCTATCATACCGATGTTCATACTATTTACACTATCATGTAAGCTAAAACTTACTACAGTTTTTAAAATAACAAAACTATTATACGCAGTTAGTCTTTTATCATAATTTGTTTCTTAATTGTGCCAATACATGAACTAACTGAGTATAAAAACAAAACTATATATTAAGGAAAAAAAAGAAACTAGTTTCGTGGATTGTTATCCAACATGACCATCGGCATCCCGTTGCCTTTTTTAGGAGTACAATCATCCAACTTCGGGAATTTTCGCATGATTGTAAACAAATCACACCGGCCGAACACCAATCAACTTAATTCAAATTGATCGTTTGGTAAAAAAATGAGTTCAAACGACCTTGTAAATTTGATGATCACATGCCCCTCTTTCGACCCCCAAATTTGTAGAATCCATCATCGTCGTTTTCCAGCCCCCGTTTCGGTGGGCCGAGGCACAAAAACGAAGCGAATCTCTAATGAATTTTGACAAAGACGAGCACTTGTTCGGCAACTTTCACTATGGAATTCAAGAACAAGTAAAAGTGGACAAACGAAACATTTCCTCTCGAGCTGCCACTTTTGATAAAGCAGACACAAGTAGTTGAGTAACTTTCATTCAGCAAACAAGTCCGAGACAGGGCCTGCTACATAGGAGAGATTATTATTAATTTTGTAATCAATTGCAAACTTACGTTTGCCATAAACTTACGATTGGTATCAACATTGATACCAATTATACGATTGATATCAATTGTACGATTGATTTGATATTGTTATTTAACAGGGCCCTGTTTCACATTTCTTGTTTCATAAAAGAGATAATTATTAATTTTGCAATAAATTGCAAACTTTAGTACATGATATTTTCATAGACTTACGATTGATATCAATTGTACGATTGACTTAATATTTTTTATTTAACGGGGCACTGTTTGACATTTTTTTTGCAGAACAGCGAAAGTTATTTGATTTTAAGCTAGAACTAAACTGACTAAAGTGAGGATTTAAATGGGTAGAAGTTGATTCTGTCCAGTTACTTTTACCACAACCTCAAAGTGATCTTGCTCCGTTGGGATGCAATGTTTTACCCATCTTTGGAAGAAAACTTCTCAGTTTGTTTGTTATCTCGACACGAATTGCTTTACGGATTTTGCCTCTTCTTTTGAAATGTTTTTAGATCAAATGGTGGAGTTTTGCCCGTTGGATGAACTCTCAGAGTTCTGTTTGAACATTTTCCCAGTTCTAACTAAGATACTGCGGATGGAAAGGAAGAGAACAGTGATTTAAAGAGTGAGCGCCTTAAACATTTCTGGAATCTTTCTGGAATAATTTATAATGTATTTTCTGGAATAATTTGTAATACATCTTCATATTCACCTTTATTCATGTTTTCTTTTCTACCATATGTATGTATTCTATCGCTGTTTTTGCTGTATTCTTGTTTCATGTATGCATGTTTATTGTACACAGGGCGTGCTTCAAAATACACATACCCTGTTTTCAAAGTAGACTATAATAAATAAATAAATAAATTTAACGTTCATATAATAATCGCCAAATATCTTAAAAGTTCTGAACCGCAAAAAGATACAAAATTGGTGAATTTGAGAAATTAAATTTTCTATCAAAAAAAACTGGAGCCAGTTGCTTAAAATTGTCTCGGCTAACCTCCTCTTGCTAACACGTCTCAACTTTGTGGGCCACACTCACAACAAAGATGTATCAACGTATGTATCTATGATAAGAGGTTGGTACAACAAGTTAAGACGTCTTAGCAAAAGGAAGGTAGCTAACACCATTTAGTGCAATTGCCCAAAAAAGGACAGGGTGACGAAATGCGTTTCATGCTCCAATTTTATTTTATTCCACTCTTTTTATATTTCATATGTCTTTTTATAATGTTGTTATATTTGTATTTTACTCAGACTGTAAATTTAAATCACAATTCAGCTTTTAGCTGCAACGATTTTTGAATGAATAAACAATTCATCTATGTATCTATCAATGTTAAATATATTCTCTGCTTTGTTACGAGCGCACCATTTGCGACTGTGTTCCGCTAAAGTATTCCCCTGCAACCCTCTCAGTGCTTTCGTCAATCAACGTTCTTTTGGCGCGGTTTTTCAATCGCGTTTGCGTTGAACAAAACATGACGCGTCCGTCACTACCTCATCTCACTTTCCACCGTCTGTTTAGGCTGACTCACACCTTTGCGTTTTTATCCTGCGTCGTTCCTGTATTTTTGGAAATTAAAACAAAACGTCCGTTGGACGCACAAAGACTCAGGTCGTACGGTTGAATGACGCTCGCCGTACGCTTCTTGAGCGCAAGACGAACGTCAGTTCATCGTCTGACCTGCTTATGCTTTGCGTCCAGGTAGCTCTTTTATTTTCCAAATACGCAGGGCCGACGCAGGATAAAAACGCAAAGGTGTTAGCTCTCGAATGTATAAGTTACTTCACTCATACATTTTTCATTTCTAGCCAGCGTATACCCTACGTAAATATTAAATTTAAAATATACTAACTACACTGAACTATGAGTAGAATTACGGGATTTATTAAGATAAACTTTTTTATGCGTACTTTATGCACAAATGTTCAAGTGTTCTTGACGACCGGAACCCATTCCCGATGCTTGCCGAACATAGCAACAAGTGATATATGCAAACTGGATTCTAAGTGTTATATTTCAATTTTACTGACCGGTTCAAGAAAAATGTTAATGTACAATATGGATTGAAAGCGTAACACTCACGTATATAGGCATGGACAATCGAATTGGCCTTCCACCCATCGTTTGAGAAGAGGAAACACGCATCGATTCAAACACAAAACAGAAATTATAGGAGCAAGATAAATAGGAACCAATTTTCTACGTTTTCGAGGTTAATGTGATAATGTTATTGGGTCGGGATGTTAAAATGTGCGTTGAAATTTGGAGACACCATACGTGCTGAATATCCCGTTTTCTTCTCGAATGTTTCAAACGTTTGACTTTTCGAGGAATACTTTTTTTTGTTTGCGTTTCTTTTCATGTTTTGTTTTATTCTGTTCTGTTTTGACTTGTTTGTTTGGTTGGTTATTTGTATTGAGGGATATGGTAACGTTTACGCCGTTAAAATAAACATGAATACATGATTAAAGGGAAAATCCCAACTCCCTGCCCAGACAATAATGAATGGTCAGTAAATGAAGAAAAATCAGATGAACAAACTGTGAAAATTTGAGCAAAATCAGATAATCCGTTCAAAAGTTATGAATTTTCAAAGTTATCATTTCCACCTGTGCTGGGCATCCTTGAATTGGCAACGTATAGCCAATTATCATAATCTGTGATGTCACACATGGAGAACTCTTCAGTCACTTTGTATATAAATTTATTGAAAATGGATTAATATCATATTTCAAATGAGGAATCAACACTGTTCTTTCTGGAATGCTTTCAGAATTGATGTGGCTATAATATATTTAACCGGAAAAAAAACAACACAATTTTGTCTACTGTTCCGGAAAAAGAGGAAAATGTGAAATTTTGTGTACAAAGTGAATGGAGAGTTCTCCATGTTGGCAGCCATTTTGTGCCTGTACGTTGCCAATTTAAGGAGCCCATCAGGATTTTAAATCAAAAGTTTGGAAATTCATAACGTTTGAATGGATTGTCGGATTTTGCTCAAATTTTCACAGTTTGATCATTGTATTTTTCTTCATCTACTGAGAGAGCATCACTGTCTGGGCGAAGTTCCCCTTTAAATGAAGGACCCTAAATTCATGTACTCTTTTTTTTTTCAAAAACAAAAATTGATTCTCATGGCCTTTTTTATTTTGAGGTTATCTTGTTTTGCCCTGCTCTGTTAGGATTATTGTATGTGTATTTATCTTAAAAGAATGTTGCATGAAATATTGTAGCCATGACAATGGTGCGCTTTTGTAAGCATTTCTACGATTATTTTTCATAAAAGGACTTGGGCCGCTTTTCGATTGCGGTGATGCAAAAGGCGTAAACAAAGACGTAACATTTAATATTGAACTTTGAGAAAGGAAAACCATTACTACATTCTTCATCTAAAAATTCCGCAAGCCAACCACTTGGGACTAAACACAACCACAGATTTCAAACAGCCATTTCTAACCTTCTTTTGTCATATTCATCATAAAACCAAATTGATTGTTATCACTAAATCTCACACGTAATCCTGTATTTTGGGATATGACCTTACATAACAACGCTGTAACAAATATGAATGACCTCTATAGGCCTGTGTTTTGAACACTTGGGTGTTTTGAACACCCGCAAAAAAAAAGAAGAAAAAAACAAAGAAAAGAAAACCAGCGAGAGGAAGAAGAGCAAATAAATTCGTCCGTAGAAATAATGAACCACATCCTGAAGAGAAAGTTTTGACGAGAGGATGCAGGATTGTTGTCCCTTTTTTAAAGTTAGTATGCAGTGGGAAGCAGAAGGGACAAAGGATTTAGACAAAGTAAACAACTTACATTTAAGCATTCACAATGGATAGATTCACGCAAAAGAGATTTCTGTTGTTATTTTCACTGTTATTTAAAGAGAGAGGTCGAACATGTGTCGCACCTGTTAAGCAAATAAAGAGGGAAACTATTTCACTCTGTGTACACGAAGGTACTGTCAAGGCTTGGATGAAGTTATTAAATTTGTTCAAATTCTTTTGTCCCTTCTGTTCACAGTGATGGCGATTGCGAGAGGTAAAGACAAAAGACGCGAATAAAGACATTATTCTGTAGCCAGAGCCTCCAGAGGGTTGTTTCAGTAAACGATCCAAAGTCCTAAGAATTCCTGTATCCCAATTTGAGCATGTTTTGTATGCTTAACGCGCATTCCAGTGATTTGTTGGCGTACTTGTTGCTCGGAAGTTCTCATGTAAAACACCCCTGGAGGTTAATGACCAAGCCCGGGGAATAGGGGGTGCCAATAAAGGACAGGGGTGTAATAGTGCACCCATCCCATTCCGTGATTTTGGTGATTCAACAGGAATGTTTGCGAGGGTTGATAATTATAAATTAGTCTAGTGTGATAATAAACAAAAGTGATAAGTTGTATACCAACAATCCCATTAAATAGGAGTATAAAACATTCATTTCATTCATTCAAAATAAGAATTATCTTGCCTTATCAACACAAAAGTTGTCAAACCAATAACTTTGAATGGTCTTTAACACTGTTTAAAAAGGTAAATTCAATGGTCAACCAACATCAAAATTCATGTCACTCAAATTCACAAAGGAGTTATAATTTTCCCTTTCCCCGTGTGCTACGTTCTGCCAATAAAGAGGGAATTATGTAAAAATTTAAATAAAGCAACAAATTTATGTCGGAATAATAACAATAGATACAAATTATGTATTGCACGGTTCCACTCTGCGGAGTGCTCAAGACGAGACGCCTTGATGGCGCTTTGATGCAGGGATAAAAGAAGGTCATGACTATAGAAAAGGTTTCAACAAATTGAAGTGGATATTATTTAAATCTTGGATAGGATATGTATACAGAAGTAAATTGTAGAATGAAAGCAACAAAAAAGCATCTTTCAAAAATATATACATAATCTACAGTAGATGTTGACATATTATCCCGCTCATACAGTAATCATGGTAATCATAAACTGGTACAAAATATTGCTTCATGCAATCAATTCAGTAACAACTGATTTTAAGACTCTTTAGAAATAACAGTTGAAGCTTTCACGAAAACGCTAACACTATAAATAAAAGGGATAAGAAATTTGGACAAAGTTATTAAGTACCATCTAACCATTCACAAGAGCCAGATGACACAAAATAAATCATATTCCCTCTTATTCTGAAGAGAAACACCGAACATTTAGTTGCACTTGTTGAGTAAATAAAGATAGAAACTATTTTCTGTTGTGATCATGAAGCTATTGAGAAGACCTGAATGAAATTCGTTACTTTGTCAAATTTCTTTTCCCTTGTTCTGATAGTACATATCTGCAGGAAAGTAAAGAATATATTGGTATATTTGTCGCCATGGCGGTGTTTCTGTAGATCGTGAGATGCCATAACCATGATAACGTTCTGGAATACGCATAAGGTATATTTTCAAGTAACTTCTGGTCTTCCATTACAAATCGTCACTGATTTTACGAACCGGCCTACTAACGAGGGCTGGGTGCACGAACCAGTCGTAGTAATTCCATTAAAATAAATGCTTTTAAAATAACATGCATATAAGTGGTCCGCCATTTTACTTGACGCTATGTCGAAGTTTCTAATTCTACATGTTCAAGTAGCGGCGCTCGTAGTCATAGGCAGGATCGCTGATGAAATAAATAGTTGTTAGCATTGTTATCTTATTGTCGTCATGTTTTTTCTTACTTTGGTTCAGCTGTTCAGTTATCAACATTCTAATTTTGGCCTAATGCATATTCAGAACGATTAGCATCTTGGTACTTTTACCGCGTTTTATATAGCTACCTGAGAGGACGGACGGTGAACAATAGCTAGACTCCAACATAGACTGTTAGCATTGTTATTGCCATTACGTTTTCTCTCACTTTTGTTCAGTTGTTTCGTTATTGACTTTCTAATTTTTGACCTAATGCATATTCCAGAACGGTTAGCAACTCTTTGTACTTGTACCGCATTTTATAGCTACCTGAGAGAACGGACGGCGAACAATAGCTAGACTCCTCCATAGGCGTCCCATCTCTGCTCTCCGTATCATGGTGATCCCGGTCGAGAAAATATCCAAATAAATTAATCATGTTGAGCCCGGTATGGAGTCTAATTGCATTCGATTAGTAACCAGATTTGATGTTCAATAAAGCGTGATTGTATGGAATGCCTGCAACAATAGTCTGCGGCCTTTCTCCAATGTGGGTTCTCGGTATGAATTTGATCAATCAAGTTTATAAGCGATTAAGTTAAGTGTCTTATTAAGAGGCTACCGCGATCCTGGCTGGTTGGAGTTATATGAAGAAAAAAAACAACTTCGATTAAGGTTCACCAGAGCTTGTAATGAAATTGATCAAATTGGGTCGAAAACCTCAGCGAGTGTTGGCATATGTCCTTAACGTTACAACCCGATACCACTAACTGCGCTCTCCCGGCGTGAAGTTACCACTCACTTCTGAGACCACATCAGCCTTGGTGTGCCAATTTACCGAGCTATCTAAAGATTTATGCAGTCAAAATAGGGGCGATGGCCCGTGCCCTTGGTGGTCTGTACTTTTACTCTCAAGTCCTATAACCAATTAAAATTGTCGAAACACCTCACGAGTGTTTTGAGTTTTTTTAAGAGCCTAACTTTTCTCATCATTTTTCATTTCTTTCAACCATCTCTCACCTCGCGGAGTCTCCGTGCAGTCCCAGGCTATGTGTCATCGTGTAGGGTTCTCGAACAAAAAATTAAACGCGTCCTTCCGTCGTTTGTGGGGTTAAAGGGGAACTTCACCCAGACATTGATGTGCGCTCAGTGGATGGAGAAAAATACAATGGTCAAGCTGTGAAAATTTGAGTAGAATCCGACAATCCATTCAAAATTCATGAATTTTCAAAGTTTTGATTTACACCCCTCATGGACTCCTCAAATTGGCAACGTACAGGCACAAAATGGCTGCCAACATGGAGAACTCTCCATTCACTCTGTACACGGAATTTCAAATGTTCTTCTTTTTCTAGAAAAGTAGACAAAATTGTAATTTCTCTTCAAGTATGATATGGATATTTTGATTCTGCATGCATTTGGGAATGAATTTTGTTGATTTATTGTCTACTTTTCTAAAAAAAGAAGAACATGTGAAATTCTGTGTACAAAGTGAATGGAGAGTTCTCCATGTTGGCAGCCATTTCGTTTGTGTATGTTGCCAATTTAAGGAGCCCATCAGGTGTAGAAATCAAAACTTTGAAAATTGATAACTTCTGAATGGATTGTCGGATTTTGCTCATCTTTTCACAGATTGATCATTGTATTGTTCTTCATCCACTGAGAGTGCATCAATGTCTGGGTGAAGTTCCCCTTTAAGTCTAACTCGGTATCGGAAGCACCGGATGCCCGAGCTGGGAGGGGTCCTCTCTGTCGAGGATGCGTTAATTGTCCCCCTAAAAACCAAGGGGAACTCCCCTCCAACTCTTTCATGAGCCATTGTTAAGAGGATACCACGTTAAGAAGAAGGGGAAGGAATGTCGTACCGTGTTCTCGAGAAAAACAATCGACCGACGGAGGTATTCTTAAAGATATTCATTAATTTACACTTAAAATTGACGAGTTCCTTTGCCACTTAAATTGGCAATGACGTTACGAGCGCTATTTTCAGGCCTTGCACCGCGCGGTCCTGGTAATTCATTTACGCGTAAATTACGTTTCAATTCGAATTGAAGTTTTCCCCTTTTCTTAACACTAGGCGAGTGCTTCTTGGCGTTGTTAATTGTGTAAAGCGAACAGGTAGTTAATGACCACAATGTAATCATAGACATGGCTATAAATACCAATTGACTTCCCTCTCTCCACCCGGTCTGTCATCAAATCATTAAATAATTTACCCTTCAAGTGTGACCATTGTTGAACAAATTAAATAATCTTAGGCTTCTGATGTGAGGGTTGTCCTTTAGATCCATTGTTTAACGAATCAGGAGTTCAAGTCGAATGTGATTCATCGCCATTGTAGGCCACCCGAAATCGACATGAAAACGGCAAGAGGGTTTGGCAAGTCGCTTGCAAAATACGAATCCTTGATTTAGGAGGTCCATCGTGACGCTGGAGAAACGAAGAAAGTGTTTTTTATGATGTATAATTGAGGGGAATATAAGCATGATAAGTGAAGGTTGACGGTTTAGACTGCTACTGCTACACTTCATTAGACGTACTACATACAGAGCAGTTATGATTTTTGGCGGAAAGCGTGTGGCGCTTTTTTTTTCCTTTTCGTCAATGTGTTGGCGCAGTAAAGCCCCAGTCACATAGGACCCCGGAAGCAGCACGATTCACCCCGACTCGTTATACTGAGGCAGTCAACTGTGAATTAACAAAGGGCGGGGTGAATTGTGTTGCTTCCGGGTTCCTATGTGACCGGGGATTTAACAACATCACATTTCGAATCGTGGATGAATTCATAAACTTCAGTAATGCACTTTATTCAATCCTATTTTTCATGAGAATATGGATCTATGCTAATTGTAACACTTTCTCTGCAACATACACAAGTGATACACGGATACAACTTAAATGAACATTATCATACTTAAGTCACCAAAAACGCAATGGAATCGTTCGTCCAATTAGCACGCATGTTCCCCATCACCCAGTACAGTTCCACAGGCTTGACGATTTTGAATTATTATTTTACACACACACACACACACACACACACACACACACACAAACCCCAGAACACCACGGAATCTTCTGACGGTTAAAGCTCACAGATACACATATTCCAACATAAAATTTCTTAAGAGATCTTTGACACTCTGTATACCTGTTTTATAACAACATAACCAAGTTCATTTAAATCCGAGGTCAAAACCATTCTATTATTTGAATACTCACAGTAAACTATGTCAAATTTTACACTCCTAATTTAATGTCGTACAAACTCCACTTTCATTTTCACTCTCATCTTTTTCTCTCCCACCATCATCCTCATCTACATCCTTTTCATCTTCATCCTCATCTCCATCTCTTTAAGATTTGCAAAAATTGTGAAAATAATTCTGCGCATCGAAAAATTATACTGATCAATCATATTAGTTTTTCTCAGGGTTGTCTTATTTTTTCAAGCAATTTGCTTACAAGATAATCCTTTTTCTATTTACATGTTATACAGTGTATGTTGACAAATTGTCATCACAGTTGATAGTATTTTATATTTAAAAAAAAAACACACGAAAATATGCGTAAATGTTCCCATCTCCCTAAATCCTAAAACCACTTTTGGCAGGTTAACATAACCGATAACGGGGTATACACACCTGTGTGCATCATCCAACACATGTGTAATTCTCAATATCTAAATGTTACAGCGATCGAGATGGTTACAAAACACAAAAAGCATCAAAATCTGACCCGCCCCTAAGAGATGATCTGCACCCCTTGATATAATTGCTTGCATGCACCATATCCAGGCGATTTCCCCAGCGTTTTAAATAGGATACCCCGCGGCTCGCTACGGACGCGTAACAGAATCTCGCCCGGCATTACCGCAGCGAAAGCCAATGAGGTGGCGTCGAAAGGCAGGACGGGAATTGCGTGTCCGTCTGTCCGTCCGTGTTTTTGTTTCAGTTTTGTTTTCTTTTGTTTTAAGTCTTTTTGCTTCCCTTTCGCATGATTGTGTGTGGTTTTATTTTGGTGTGTGTCAGACCTTTGATAGTCCTCTGAACGGATGTCATCTCTGCGTTTGTTTCTTTCCTTTTGATTTGAATATTACACTGCAAAAACGCTAATGTTAAATTTAACACCAACCGGAATCTATATATGACAACACCAGAAAAGTGTTCAAATAACACCAGTTTGGAATTTATTTGATATATTTCAATACCAACTAGTGTTGTTTAATGCCTTGAACTACATCAGTCGGTGTTTAAATACATTGATTTGATTCCGAAATGGTGTTATTTTAACACTTTTCTGGTGTTGTACTATATAGATTCCGGTTGGTGTTAAATTTAACACCAGCGTTTTTGCAGTGTACAGTTCAGAAAGAGCTTGCACGAAAT
>BQKZ01002361.1:44641-61486 GCA_036244855.1 Temnopleurus reevesii | reverse complement strand
AAGAGCCCATATTCCCTCATAGTCAGAGGTAAGGGTTAAGGGGGGCAAATTCGAACTGGACCCTTTTAACTTTTGTTTGTATAATGTCTGCTTGCATTTATAAAAGCCACATTGGAAGTAATGGCCCGGGCACACCAAACCCGGCACGGCATAACGGCACGGTTTATACGCAGTATCTTGGTTGTTCAACAGAGGATGTTCAACAATTGACCAATCACAGGGGAGACATCGCGTAAAAACCGTGCCGTGATGCCGTGCCGTGCTTGGTGTGCTATGGCCCGGGCCTTAATTAAGTCCTCTGCTTTGACGTGCTCGCTTTCTTATTCTATTTCCTTGCATTATAACGAATAATATCAACTCAAATATATATATATACTTCTCACTTACTTTTCACTCTTAATGATCGCTGTAGCTATCTCCCGAGCCTCCATTTCGATGGCTAGCTGAAGCACTGTTAGATCGTCAGCATTGGTAAGCGTTAGGTCAGCATCATTGTCTAGCAACAGATTGGCAGCGTCAGTGGCATTGTTCAGGCAACACATATGGAGGGCGGTGTTCTGCAATATTAATACAAGAAATACCAACCATTTGCATGGTTTGTATAATAATATCCTTCAAAGTATTTTCACCACAATGTGAAATTAATCACACAGCAAGGAGATTCAACTTTACGCCACACTCCATGCATAGTCATATATTTTGTTTTACTATCTATAAATGCTATGCTAGTCAGGTATCTAGCTGGCTGAAATACTGACAGATCATCAGCATTGGTAAGCTCAAGATCAGCATCATTGTCCAGGCGTAGGTTGGTAGCATCAGTGGCGTTGTTCAGGCAGCACATATGAAGTGCAGTGTTCTGCAAGAAAAACAAATCCTATGTATAGTTTCTATAATATCTTTAAAATCATTTTCACCATGATGTGAGATTAATCACACGGCAGTGGTATGTATATTTGTTTTATCTTAAATTCGTAAATGATATAGGTCTTCTAGTCAAGTATCTGGCTAACTGAAGTACGGTCAGATCATCAGCATACGTCAGCGTTAGGTCAGCATCATTGTCCAACAACAAGTTGGTAGCATCAGTTGCGTTATTCAGGCAGCACATATGAAGAGCAGTGTTCTTCAACAACAAAGAAAAAAATCTTATTTATACTTTCATTATGTAAACTCCAGTAAATCTAAAATTGTATAGAGAATGATATGACATTGATAACATGGCAGCAAATGTCAAACTTTAAGTCGACTTGAATAGTACACTGGCACATCTTTGCTCCATGACTTAAACGTTTGATGCATTGGGCATGTTGTGTAGACTGGTGGAGATGGTGTCAGAGGTTTTTGGCACCAACTGCGGCGCCTACCATGTTACGGATTTTTTTCTTCTACAATAATTAACGGCTTTTATATAGCGCTTATCAACTCTTCATGAGAACCCCCTAAGCGCTCTATAATTGCAGCATTATTACCCTGGCTTTAGCCCGGCAGCCACCATGCAGCGCACTTGGCGTTTCAATGAATAAATATTCATACCAGGTACCCATTCACCTCTCCTGGGTTGAGTGCAGCACAATGTGGATGAATTTCTTGCTGAAGGGAATTAACGCCCTGGGTGGGACTCGAACCTACGACTCTCTAGTTGAAAGGCGAGAGTCATGACCACTACACCAAGGCGCCTCCACCATACCCATTTACCTCACATGAGTCTAATGCAGCATAATGTGGATTTATTCCTTGACGAATGTAATCAATGCAAATGGTCAAATTAGAACTGCGCCCCGAGGATGCTGTAGAAAAGCAAAAGTCGGATTCTTATTTCCACCATGAACGCTGTGTGAACTATTCTCTACCCATTTATGTAAACGACCGTATACAAAATAGTTCGTCACAGTGTTTCACTGTACCTTTACCTTATCACTGTCGACATCATTGACGTTAGCGTGGTTCTCAATGAGGACGACCATGGTTTCGACATCGTTGTTTGAAGCTGCCAGCATCAATGACGATTTGTAATCTACGTCTCTGTTTGGATATAAAATCAGGAGGGAGTTGATTTCGGCGTTATTTAATTTGAAACAATGGAATGAGTGACATACCATTTTGAAAGGATGTGTGATTTATGTGTAATTATAACTGTGCGTAATTAGTACATTCACATCTTCAGTAGACAGGGTGTTACGCCAAGCGGGAATAGAAAGAGACGCATTATTTTCTTGTACACATTTTTTGTTTTGTCGTCCCTTGTATCTAAAACAATCAACATAAAAGATGCAATTAAACTTTAATACGATAAATATTTATCGTAAGTCTATGACAAAACATGTACCATAGAGATACGATTAATTGCAAAATTTATCGTATCTCTTTTATGTTACAGGCCCCTGCCATAGTTGTAGATTTCAAGATTAATTTTCTTCTTTTTTGTTTCGCTCACCTGCCATACCAATTCCCAACCTTTGGATTTCTGCGGTTGTTTGTGGAAAAAAAAAACAAGTGAGGAAATCACCAGTTGACTCGGCGTGGCGGCGTGCGCTTGAAATCAATGTGTTTGGGACAGTCACAATTTGACCTGGGTTGGTTCTTGCGCTGCATGTTCGAGTCCAGGTTGGTCCTTTCGGGTGATGGCATTAAAGGTAGGCCTCTTTTTTAAATTTGAATGATAAACGCTTCAAATTTATTTTGTCTCGCTCAGTCTCACCTATTGGACACATCAGCACCCGCTCTCAGGAGACATTGGACCAAGTAATGCTGTTTATTGCTGCTGGCGAGGTGCAGAGCTGTTTGGCCGTCACAAAGCGCTAAAATGCGACAATATGGTCTATAGATTTTATGCTTGATTGAAATGAAGTACAATACAGTAGAATTCTCGCCACCGACAATAGGCGATTCCAAACGATATCTCTCGATACCGTTTATACCAAAATGTTTAGGTTGGGAGAGCGATTTCCGGTTTCGAAAGCTAATGCACGCGCGACGTCTATCATCTCGGAAACTTGCCGATATTTCCAATTTAAACATTATTGGAGGTATGCTTGGTGCTGCATCGATGAAACACAACATGGTGTAATGATACTTGCTATCAGGAACATCTACATTTACGATCGAGTTAAAAAAAACCCGATTTTTCTACGTTTACTGTCGTTGGCGAGAATTATATCCCACCTACCTATTGGACACATCAGCACCCGCTCTCAGAAGACACTGTACCAGGTAGTGGTGTCTATTGCTGCTTGCGAGATGGAGAGCTGTTTGGCTGTCGCGGTCTTCTTCCGTCAAGAGCCGAGGGCACAGGCGGAGGAGCTCTTCACAGAACGTCTGCCGCCCCATCCTGAAAACACACAATATGATGATGATAACCATAGCGTGCTTAAAAACGTATAAATGTAATCATGCTTCCAGCTACCTTGTTCGCAAAGGCCAATTTCGAATGGGACATTTCTTTAACATTTCAGATTTTCATTATTTAAGTGTCATGAACTTTTGTTGAGATATGTGACCGGTAAAAGCAATCATTTGGGATATTTTAATCATATCGTATCCTTTTTGTATAAAGGAAGCTTTGATTACTCATAGTTTCAAGTACGCACAAATCTATACTGCAAGATCGGACAAACATTGAAGTTTGCCCAACCTTGCAACACGCAGCACGGCTGATGATTATTCAATATGTTGAAGTGATCTTGTTAGTTATCAGGTGGACAAATGTGTTCGCTTGAGACATTTTACAATATCGTCTGCATAAAACTTCAGTATATTACGAAAAACCTCTAATCAATACTATATGCAGGGGATTACCTATAAAGGAAATTCAAAATAACAGGCAAACTAAATTTGGCCAAATACTATTAAACACGTCTCAATGTTTGTTTTGCAAGTACGTATTCTATGCGTTATCCTGTTTATTTTCCGTTACTTTTACTGAATGGTAGATTTTTTCTTCCCGAGAAGCAAATTTTGTAGAGTGTAATAATAATAATAAGAATGATAATAAGGAACGGCCTTTATATAGCGCTTATCAATTCATGAGAATTCCCTATGCGCTCTACAATTGCAGCATTATTACCCTGGATTTAGCCCGGCAGCCACCAGCGCACTTTGCGTTTCAAGGAATAGATAATCCTACCAGGTACCCATTTACCTCACCTGGGTTGAGTGCAGCACAGTGTGGATGAATTTCTTGTTGGAGGAAATTAACGCCATGGGTGAGACTCGAACATACGACCCTCTGGTTGAAAGGCAACAATCATGACCACTACACCACGGCGCCTCCACTTGATTATAACTTGAGTTATATAGATTTTGTCCTTTCTCTTCTGATTACATAATGAACTTACCTGGCAGCTACATGGAGTGGTGTCTGTCCAGTTGTATCACGCACATCAAGAACAGCACTATTCTTTATCAACAACTTTAGAATCTATTGAAGGTGGAAAAAGAAAAAAAACCGTACTTATTTCGTTACCATTTTCAATGTGTTTTGCTATTTTGTTTGAGCATTACAGAGATGCTTGCATAAAACCACATCATATTGCAAGGCTGGTCTAAGGCAAACATTAAGGTCAATTCTTAAAAAAAAATAATCCTTCGGCAAAAAGTCATCCTTACTGTGCTGCAACTTGGAGATGGGTATAAAGCAGCGTAAGAAAGGCTACGTCGTTTCTAAATAAAATTATGAGTTTTTAAAATTTGACTGTCCGCCCAACGTTTCTGAAAATTAACGAAAAACTTCCACTGAGCGCACATGTACGAGGATCAGTCGGTGGACTGACGTTCGGCTTGCGCTCCATTAAACGTAAGTCAATCGTCTGATCGGCGTGTTCATGAGCTCAGCTTGGGGAGCGTTTTTAATCTTCAAAAACGCTAGGCCGATACAGCTTAAAAAGGCAACGGCGTATACCGGCCTTGAAATTTGAAGAACTCTTAGCAGGACTTTGTTGACGATATATAAATTTAAAATATTCATGTTCATTACAGACAAATTTAGTTGAATAAAATTAAATTGAGAAAGTATTTTTTCATCATATTATGCCTCAACCGGCATGCCGAGTGGAATACAAGAAATAAATGCGAATGTGTTATTCAAATATCTTAATTAACCAAAGGGTTTTTGCGATCCTACCTCCAGATCGCCGACCTCAGCTGCGTAGTAGAGGGGTGTATGTTCATTTGTATCGACGAGGTTGACGAGTTTCCCTCCACCATGATCCATCAGTAGCTCGATGATGTCCGGCCGGTCGTTCTCTGCCGCCCAGTGAAGACACGACCTCGCCCTCTCTTCGATTGCTAATGATAACAATAATATGGTAATTCCATGTTTAAAAAAAAAATGTCCCACACAACATTATTTATTATAACAGTGTTATTTTTCATCCTGGTGACCGTGATTATAATCTGATTAAAAATTCACATATCCAAAGCAACAGGGTGGATATACTATAGGTATCAGCAGCAATTGATTGTTTTGATCTCAAATATTTGGAAAATTAAATGTGTCACACGGGGCACTGCAAAATACTCTACTCCTGAACAACAAATCTTCGTAATTATATTAAAAATATAGCCTAAATACAAAAGTAGACATATATATTTAAGATTTAGGATACTTTGAAGCTAGTTAGTTTGCAAACGTTACTTACTTATAATTATGTGTGGTAAGATTTAGGCAAGCGTTAGTGTAATCAAGAATAACCTTTGTGTCAAACTATACGTATACAATTTGTTTCTGATGAAAATCTGAGGTACCTGAAAATCTGAACATTGGCAAATTTTAGAACTCCCATAACTCGCTTGCCGATATCTTTGTATGGTAACTAAAAGTAAAACTTTGAACAATTTGGACAGCTGATACCCCCGAGTTGAATTATATTCAATTATATTCAAGATGACATTTACCTTGAATGTTGGCCCCATAAGAAAAGAGCGTTGCAGCAGCTGCCTTGTGCCCCTTCCACGCGGCGCAGATCAGAGGTGTAAAGCCGTAGTCATCACGGTGCTCAATCTCCGCTCCCTAAAACATAGACAATTAACACGATTGGTTAGTTTGAATCACCATGACCTAACGTCTGAACTCGTTTGAAAACCATTCGACGGCTGAACAGGCCAATTAAACCCATTAGTGGTAAATAAATAAATACTAGTGAATAGAATGGAAATATATTAAATATTTAGAATCTGAGGTGTTAATTGAATGCCCATTTTGTATCTACATTAATATTATGCGCCTATCAAGACAGTACCTTTTCAAAGTGATACGGACTCCTTGATTCTTCCAGTAGTAAGGACATGGATTTGAATTGCATTCAACGCATACCTCTTTAGCAAGAGGGCCATCGATAAGGAGAAGAAGGCTTCACGGTACAACAAATTTTCTTTCTTGGAAATGTGATTGGTCTTGAAAAGGATCTACCCACTGTCGACATTTCGGTGAGCATGTTCTCATCATCTTCAAGAGAATCTATAAGATGATACATTGAATGCTAATAGCAGCTCTTTGAAACACACCAAATGGCTGTAGAACAGCCAACATAATTAAATCGAATTAAATGATATGCTAAGTGGATCCCATTATTACTCTAGCTTTTGAAATGTTAAAAAAATAAACCTCTTTTCTCAAAAAGATCTTTAAAAGCATAAAAAGTTTCAGACGCTTTATTTGGCCAATCGTCACTCAGAGAGTGATAAAATTCTAACTTAGTGTATTCTATCCCGAACGTCCATTTTTATTCATTGTGCTAAAAGAAATGGAGATACTATTACTATTCGACTGGAAAATGAATACCTTTTTGACGAGCAGATTAATCATCCCGCATCGATCGTGCATAGCAGACCTGTTTCAACAAAGACGATTGGGAAAAGAGGGTAAGTGGGCTAAAAAGCTGAGGTGTTTTCTGAAATACAAATAACAAAACCACTTAGAGTACAAATCAAACATTTCAAAACATGAGCGTGACACCAACAATTGAATTGAATTGAATTTGAATTTAACATTTAATTCCCTTTTCACAGACATAATCAATATAAAGTAACATGACAAAGTACTAAAAATCAAGGTAGGCGAGTACCCTGCATGAAAGAGTTATTGGGTTCGCCTTACCATAATGTTCTAAATTCTAAATATTCTAATAATATTCTAAATACTAGTCTAATATCACTGTAGTTAAGTACAAACCTTATGCATGAATGCTTTTATGACTTTGAAAATGAAGACTTAAATCTCTATTTGTTTTCGTTTTTCTTTTGCGGGAGAGTATAGAAGCTTGAAGATAAACTTAAAAATTCAATTCATGATATTATCTCTAACCCCCATAAATGATGCAGCGTACATGCGTTTTTGCCAATGTGTAATAAAACACGACAAAACCTATTTCCGTAAAATTGAGTGTGTCATGCGACGATATATACGTAGGGCATGTACTGCTTTGCGCGGATATATCAATTACGAGCCGGTACCGATTGTAATAGCAATACAAAGTAGCATTGAATTGGCGTTAGATCCAATTTCATGGAAGTAGATTATATCGTGTTAAAATTAAGATAACATTTTTACCTGTGAAGTGACGTCATGCCTTCTTCATCTTCCATCATGATGTTGGCTCCATACTGCAGGAGCGCATGCGCAATGTCCTCTGCCCCAGTGACAGAGGCCTCGTGGAGGGGGCACGCTCCGTTCGATTTCTGTTCGTTCGGATTGGCGCCATTTCTTAAAAGCACCTCCACCACCTGATAGTATGATACAACAATTCACACTCATATTTCACAATCTTAGAGATGAATGATCTCAAAACACGAAATGATAAAACCCACGTGCTTATCTCGACGAACTTTAAAATTGTTGCTTTTAATCTGCGTGTTAAATGGAATAAGATTATATATAACACAACGTATGATGATAAAAGCATTACATAATAAATGACAACAACAATAACAGTAAAGCACTCTATATCTAAACTTTTAAGTCTATATATCAATATTAAGTGTCAAGAAACGGTTTATTGGTGAATAGTCTAGGGGGTACTAAACTCAAATCCGGTGGGTGCCACTTGGGCATCCTTGGGGAAAAAGTTTTATTGGCATTCTAAAATTTTGCGGAAGCACTAAGGTGACAGACATATACGAGATTTTTTTCGCCGCAACAGCTGCCGTCCCAATACATCTCATTTTTGGTGGCACTTTAGGGCCTCCGTAATTTTTCGATATCAATGAATGGCGAAAAAACGAAAATGTCAATTTTTATGAATTCTCGGTACTATACATTCAAATAAAAAAAAGTTAAACACGAGTAACCATATGAAGTAAATTGAGGGTCACATATCCTTTTGAGATATAGCATATCGTGGATATCGATAAATTACGGAGGCCCTAAGGTGACACCAAAAATGGGATTCAAAAGGAGTGCTGCTCTTGCGGTGAAAAAAAATCTCGTATACGTCTGTCACCTTAGTGCCTCCGTAACATTTTAAAATTCCAATAAAACAATTTCCCCAAGGGTGCCCAAGTTACACCCACTAGTAGCTCTCTGGACGTCCTCGTACATAATACTCTCCCAATAAATCGGCATGCACCTTAAGATACAGGTATTCCAATGCCACTCATTGTGGACATTGTGGACAGAGTTTGATGGACAAAGAAACTTGACAGCGTAAATATCTCCCATTCACAATAGCTTTAAACACGTACAGAATAAGAGGGTAGCAAATTTATTTTGCAGTAGGGAGCAATTATCAAAGTTTGTACGGAAGCTGGCTTTCAGTTTGCCCAATTCATTTGTTTGTTTTGCTCACTGTATAAACTACAAACATTGAACATGAATTTCTACCTCTAATTTCCTGCTCCTAACAGCGATGTGAAGCACCGAGTTCTCTTCATTGTCATGATCCCTCAGATAATCCACAACTTTGATGCCAAACTTTGAAGCTACAAATTAGTTTTGAAATAGAAAATGAAAGAAGGTATGGTTATGTTAAAGAGTGTATCCCTATAATGAATATTGATAATGGTGATTTCTTTTTAAGCGCACAGGTCAGTTAGTAATGACCCTCATTGGCGCTGTACATCAAAATAGGTACCGTACACCAAACGAAATATTAGATTTTCCTTAATATTCAATCTTGCCACACAGTTAGACATACAAATTATGATTTCTCTAACAGACCTATTACAGACGCTGCATTTGGGTTATGCAGTACCAATGACCGATATGTAATTCCATCACTACAATAATATATAAATGTTAGTAAAAATGCATACTTCCGGAATATTTTGCGAGAATATAATAAAATGACCTTTTTTGTAATAGCTTTTAAAGTGATTTTACCATATTGTTGGATAAAAAAGAAATCGATTGGCCAACGAGGGATAAGATGGTTTAATCAATGCTTTAGATGTTTAGGTGATTGAAAAGGAGCACATAAAGCAAACATAATATGATATGTTTTCCCAAAACTGCTGAACAAAATTGTGGTGTCAGTAATCATGACAGAATGTATGATTGGATCAAAGTTATTTGAATATCTGAATTGTGCTAGCGAACAAATTATCACAAATATGTGAACATTACATACCCATTTCTATGAGAAGTCTAGCAGTCGCTGCATTACCGACAGAAGCAGCAGCCATGAGGGGTGTGGACGAATGCTTATCTTTGGTCTGAAGAAGCGCTCCGCGATTTATCTGAAATGAAGATGGATATCGATCAAGATAGTGCACAAGAAAAGAAATGAATATGAAGAGAATATACTGCAAAACATCTTGGGCTACATGATTGTGTTACTCTGCAAATGTTAAAGCAAGACATGAGGGGTGTGTTACACAACGTCATTGTCAAAGGTTTCCTCTTTCTATTGCAAGTTATCGCCATTCTCATGTGGTTATAATAATTTATATATTTATATAAATTGCGATTTTATCATAATTATGTGAAATAATATGAAGAACAATATAATCTGTTAAATGTTTCTAATAATGGTTACAAATGTAAATTGTTCATGTTACGCATAATTTTGCGTCTTAAGACGCAAATGAGCTATTAAATATGTTACGAAACTCAAATGCACCATTTGAATCGCGTGACAATTTGCTTTAAAGGCCCGATGTCAAGGATTGAGAATTTTCTTTAGAAGAAAAGAGCGTTGTTCATGGCTATTAACATGGGTACCATTGCCTTCTCAGTAAGTAGTGTATTATTTTCATTGTTATATCCTAATTATTGGAGAGATTATTTTGAACTAATATATGAAATATTCTCACCAATGCCAAGCAGATATCTGGGTCCCGTTTGCAGGCCGCAATGTGAAGTGGTGTCATCATATCATTGTCCAATGCATTGACGTCGGCACAGCCAAAATCTAACAGAACCTTTAAACAAATTAGGTAAACAAAAGTGTATAAAATCAGCTTTACTTAACCATATAAAGGGGTCACATAAATAATAAATTCAGGTCCTCCGCTTAAGTAGAAGAACACACATGCCACTAATTGTGAGGTAGGATATGTACATAAATAACAGTACATGACACAGAAACAAATAATGATTAATACTGATACATAAATAACTGATAATTAATATATATAAAGCATAAATGGATTAATTCATCTTCTGACAAGTTAGCGAAAGTCAGATTATAAACCGATTAGTGTTGGTTATACTGTGATTAAATGAATAATTAAAAGTAAATTGAATAATAAATGAACAAAGTGATAAGTTAAAATGAATTATAGATGAAATAAATAAAATATCTATATTTTTTAGACATATGCACACTTAAAATCAACATTGCTTACACTTTTCTTATCAGTACCCACAGAAAAAAATATCTGTCAAGGAAAATACATTTCATATAAATACCTCAATCATCTCCTTTGAGCCTGACCTAGCAGCAACATGCAAGGCCGTCCAGCCGTTACTCCTGCGTGCGTCGATATCAGCGCTCTGACAACACAGGAGTTTGACGGCCTCAATACAGTTCTTCTTAGCCGCGAGGTGGAGAGGAGTGGCTGAGGACCCATCTGATGTTTTGATATTGATATCTAGGAAAAGGAGCGGGTTATTGAATTATTATAAGCGTTTTTTAAATATAAGAATAAACATACATCGACTGTGGGTAAATCAAGACGAATGGTAATGGTGAAGCATTTCAAACATGAAAAAAAAACATGAAAAAAATGTAATCAGAACAAAATGTTGGCTGTACATGTCAATGACGTTCAAATGAATAAATTCCATGCAATAAGCAAATCATTGAATTAAGTCCCCCTTCGCAGCTACATGAGGGCGTTTGTGAATACACTCACCTTTTCTCGTCATTTGAGTTAAGGATGGTGGCGAAGGAAGCAGACCCGAAGAAAAATAGTATTCATGTATAAACAGTTCATTGAAACCGTGAGGAGTTTACCGAATTATTCACGGATGACGTCATAATTATTCATGACGATATCGAGGTTGATTGGAATCATCTATCGTTATGTTTTTTTGGGGGCGTCCCTCTTTTAAGTTCCCTCTCATTCATTTTATTCTCAGTTTAATTCAGTGATTATTCATTTTGTTTGCTATATATCCTATGATCCCCTCCCTCCCATTCTCTCATTTTCTCTCTCATTTTCTCTCTCTTTTTCTCACACGCACACACGCAAGCCCACACAAAAACTTTCCCACCTTTGTCCTCTTAACATTAAATGTCCTCATAATATTAAATGGAAATCTTACCAGCTTTTTGTTCGATCAGTCTCTTCATGACGGCGATTTGATTAGATGCCGAGGCGTGATGCAGGGGGGCCAATCCATTGTTATCATGTTTGTTGAGCAGAGCTCCTTTACTCTCTACTATCCTTGTCTTCACTTCCGATAGGTTGCCCCTCCGAACAGCCTAGGATGATGAAAAATGACACAATTTTGTAAGAGACACATACACTGAGACGGACCAAGGGTTAGCCTAAAACAACGTGATGGTTTGACGGCAAAAAAAAAAATCACTTCAGCACATGGCCTGACTTTGCCCCCTCCTCGCATGCAGGAACTCGATTCAGTTGTCATGATTGCGGTCCATGAGATAAACGGTAATTATTATTCAGCATATTTCTCAAATAGATCGTAAAAAAATTGGATACAGTTACTAGGATATTACGAAAATGTATAAGATTTAATTGAAAAATATTACATGGTTACAACCTGAAACAAATAAGATATAATTTACCACTGGATCTGCTTAATTTATCTATGCACGTACAATCTATGTTTAACATGCGAAGAACATCCATATACCCCAAAAGTAATCAAAATATGGATGTTAAAAGAGGAAGAGGGAAAANAGAGCCTGACCTAGCAGCAACATGCAAGGCCGTCCAGCCGTTACTCCTGCGTGCGTCGATATCAGCGCTCTGACAACACAGGAGTTTGACGGCCTCAATACAGTTCTTCTTAGCCGCGAGGTGGAGAGGAGTGGCTGAGGATCCATCTGATGTTTTAATGTTGATATCTGGTAAAAAGAGCGGGTTATTCAATTATTATAAAGTTCTGTTTTATCTCAAATTAAATAGATGTCGACGATATAGGTAAATCAGGACGAATGTTAGATTTCACAAATTTCAAACAATTCTGAACAAATGTTGGCTGTACATGTCAATGACGTTTAAATGAATAAATTCCAAATTCCAAACAGGCCCAAAACGAATCATTAAAGTCCCCTTCGCAGCTATTAATTCAATTCAGGTTTATTAAAATCATAATCATCAAAGTACAAAATAAAAGTCCGAGGACTAATAACATTTTGTTTACAAGCAAGACATAAAATAATAAACGTAAGATTGTGGCTGCAGCAAAAACAGCGCCCTCTCATGATAAACCTTGCTCATTACAAGAGAGGGAAATTATGAGCAGTCACTTTCTTCCCGTCATTTGAGTTACGGAGTGTGATGGGGGAAGCAGACCGGAATAAATAGTAATATATGTGTACAGTTCATCATTTATCTTTCATGTTTTAATTTTTGTTATTTCAGTTTTAGTTCATTTAATCAGTGATTCATTTCGGTCGCTATCTACTCGTTTCATCATCTGCCTTACTCAGTCTCTCGTCCCTTTCCCTCCCCCTTCTCTCTCTCTCTCTCTCCCTCTCTCTCTCTATATATGTTCCTCTCCCTCCTTCTATTTCACCTACCTACCACCCACACACACACACACACACACACACACACACACATGCACACACACAACCACATACACATATACACACACACAACCACATACACATATACACACACACATACACTCCCGAACCTTTTGTCCCCAAAATAATGATAATTTTACCAGCTTTTTGTTCAATCAGTCTCTTCATGACGGCGATTTGATTAGATGCCGAGGCGTGATGCAGAGGAGCCAATCCATTGTTATCATGCTTGTTGAGCAGGGCTCCTTTACTCTCTACTATTCTGGTCTTCACTTCCGATAGGTTGCCCCTCCGAACAGCCTAGGATGATGAAAAATGACACAATTTTGTAAGAGACACATACACTGAGACGGACCAAGGGTTAGCCTAAAACAACGTGATGGTTTGACGGCAAAATAGAAAAAAATCACTTCAGCAACATGGTCTGACTTTGCCCCCTCCTCGCAGGAACTCGATTCAGTTGTCATGATTGCGGTCCATGAGATAAACGGTAATTATTATTCAGCATATTTCTCAAATAGATCGTAAAAAAATTGGATACAGTTACTAGGATATTACGAAAATGTATAAGATTTAATTGAAAAATATTACATGGTTACAACCTGAAACAAATAAGATATAATTTATCACTTCATTGGATCTGCTTAATTTATCTATGCACGTACAATCTATGTTTAACATGCGAAGAACATCCATATACCCCAAAAGTAATCAAAATATGGATGTTAAAAGAGGAAGAGGGAAAATAGACATGTATATATAGAAGGAGTGAGAAATAGATAGATAGATATATAGATAGATATAGAGAGAGAGAGAGAGAGAAGAGAGAGAGAGAGAGGGAGGGAGAGGGAGGGAGGGATGTGGAGAGGAGGGGAAGGGAGGGAGAGAGGGAGAGATGGAGAGAGAGAGAGAGAGAGAGAGAAGGAGAGGGGGAGGGGAGGAGATCGTTAAAAAACCAAATATATAAAGTTTGTTACAACGATTTGTCTGGCAAATATCTTTTATATATGATATTACGGACTTATAAATTATCTTAACTAGCGAGAATCCCTTCAGTAGAAGTCATGATGTCATCTAAACAGTTTTAATAAAATATGGTTTCGTGGTTTCATAACGGAGAAATTGCAGCAAGTCTTCCATAACTACCATGATGGTGCAGAATAACGTGGTTCGATTTGGTCCTTGAACAATTACCCCAGACGTCAATTTCCATCACTCTAATTGTGAAAAATCAATAAATGAATTTTCCAAGAACTCATACGCTCAAATAGTTATAATCCCAGCTATAAAAAAAACCCGTCTTGGCTGATGGAAGCCATTATAGAATTACAATCGGTCGTAGGAGTTTGAAAGGAAACTGCACCATCATTCTATACCATTAAAGCTTCATTAAAACAAGCTTTAAGTATACATAGTGCAAAATCAATAAAAAGAAAAGGATATGAACATGGCTAATTGCTTGAGTTATTGCCATTGACAGTGATGTAATATTTCTGAATGGCGATGGTTATGAAACGTCTGCGTAAAAATTGAGCACTATATTAAAAAGGTTACAGAAAGTTCAGGCTCCGAAAGGTTGGGTAAGACGTAGAGTTCGGCTGGAGGGATTATAATAGGCAGAAAACAATGTAGCGATGAAATGATATAAAGAAAGAAAAGGAATTGGAGATGGATAATTGATTGAGCTATTGTCACAAATAGTGATGCAGCATTTTTTTTTATTGAGCTATTGTCAAAAATAGTGATGCAGCATTTTTTTTTGGAAATTTTAATATAATTCCTAAGTGATGGTCGTTACGAAACTTTATTTTTATAATATAGCGCATTCAATTAAACAATATTATGAAATGCAGGCCGAAACATATTGGATGGGGGGGGGGGGTTAGATTCGGGTAATACTGGTTAGATAAGCTCCCTTTTGTTTTTCACTTCATTTGTTCGCTCTTTTGTAACTTTGTTTGTCTTTTCTTGTCATCGCCATGGTATCAGCCACCGTTTTTTTTTAATTTCAATCTAAAGGCCTACTCCTCCCTTTGTGTTTTTTTTTAGCCTGCGTCGGGCCAGCGATTGTAAACATTAAAAATGCAGGTGATATGGTGAGCTGGTGCTCAACGTGCGCTCCTTGAGCGCAAGCCGAACGACAGTCGAACGTCTGATCAGCGTATACGCTCGGGAGCGTTTTTTTTTTTATTGGAGAACGCAGGCTAAAGCGCAAAGGTGTGAGTCGGACTTTACCCTACCGGCTACCGACAATACAAGCAACCTTGGTGGAACAGGCAATGGTGATACTGATGATGATGATGATGATGATGATGATGATGATGATGATGATGATGGTAATAGTGGTGATGGTCATAATGATGATGGTCATGATGATGATGATGATTTTGATGATGATGATGATTATGATGATAATGATAATGACAATGATGATTTTGATGATGATGATGGCGATGATGATAATGATGATGATAATGATGATAATGATGATGATGATGATGATGATGATGATGATAATGATGATGATGGTGATGATGGCCTTGTGTAAAGGGCCAGTCTCGCCTCAGCTGGGTGCTTACGGCGCTCAAATGCTCAAAGTGTGGTCTCACAAATTTCACTGTCCTAATCTGTGCTATGATTCCTCTTGAGGTCCAAGAACATCCAATAGTGGTACGATTTTGTTATTCTTGTAAGTAAGGACCCTCTTAGTTGTTTTGTTTTACTAAAATATTCATATCTGATGCACATTATTGGACAAAATTTCATTCTTTAAAGCCCAAGTACAGTTTGGGTAACGATTAAGAAATGCGGATGTTTACACAAATTTCGAAATAATAATATATCTTTTCATGAACAGATTCTCATGTAAAATATGAATCTAACCGTTGTGCATTATTTACCGGCCTCACTCGGTAATAACGATATTTTGTTTGTTATTTTGCATACGCTAGGTTATTTCCGAGATTTGACAAAAGAATAATTTAAGGGATACACAAAAATTAAGTTCCAACATTTTCATCAAATTCTCTGCATAAAAAAAGGTGTCCTTTACCAAGAAAGAAAACATTGGTTTAATATGGGGGTACCCCATACTTAGATTTTTCGCACATTTTAGTTGTAGCTTTACCAAAAGTTATTATTTTTTGGACAATCTTTCGTGCACTATATTCATGGTATTAAATTTCATTTTATTTACATTTGAAGAAAAAAAAGTGTGGAAAAAAAATATTCGCTTTTACCAAAACTTACAAGAGCTTTAACTGATTGAACGCTTGGCCGAATCTTAGAAAACACAGAACCAAAATGTTTATATACATAGATATATAGATGAATAATTAAAAAAAAATGATTGGTGAATTTGATTAAAAGAATTGTAAGATAATATGATAACAAAATATTTGATTGTAAAGGAACTGGTTTAGCCATTATCATTTCACACTCACCAGGCTTGAGTTATACATTACCACCTTCAGAAAGGAGACAGATTACATTTTCTTCGAAAAAGAAATGCAATTCATTTACTGCAGTCAGACGTGATAAGAACCTTTTTATTTGAATGAAATATCACCATTGGAATCGACATTTTGAAATAAATTTCTTCGTCATTGTGTGTTATTCTTCAAATAATTTTGTTATGTTCGTCTGATTATCAGATATTAATGAAATTAAGACACCTTTTTTTTTG
>BQKZ01002361.1:12175-34727 GCA_036244855.1 Temnopleurus reevesii | reverse complement strand
TAATTTTTCGTACAATCTTTTGTACAACATGTTCATGATATCATGTTTCTTTTTAAGTAGATTTGAAGACAAAATTTGGCGATAAAAATATTCGCTTTTACCAATACTATACTTGGGCTCTAAAGGGGAACTTTAAATTGCTATCATTAAATGAAGAAAAATAAGATGAAAAAACTGTGACAATTTGCGCAAAATCGGATGATCCATTCAAAAGCTATGAATTTTCAATGTTTTGATTTACACTCATCATGGGCTCCTTAAATTGGCAAACGTACATATAAAAAATGGCTGCCAACATGGAGAACTCTCCATTCACTTTGTACACAAAATGTCATTGCCACCTCAATTCTGCAAGCATTCCAGAAAGAAGGTGGCGATTCCTTATTTGAAATATGATATTGGCCCATTTTCAATAAATTTATATACACATTGAATGAGAAGTGCTCCATGTATGACATCACAGATTATGCTAACTGGCTATACGTTGCCAATTCAAGGATGCCTATCACAGGTGGAAATGATAACTTTGAAAATTCATAACGTTTGAATGGATGGTCAGATTTTGCTCAAATTTTCACAGATTGACGACTGTATTTTTCTTCATCCACTCAGTGCACCCCAAAGTCTGGGTGTAATTTGCCTTTAATGAAGACGTTTGATTTTAGCCAAGGACTCTCTGTGATTGATTCAGCAAGAAAAGTTTTATCAATAGCGCCATCCACAATCTTCTGGAAAGGTGCCAAATGAGCTGAAATATGACTATTTAAAAGAAGAGTCTACCCAAAAATTGTATTTCTTTAACAAGAGAAGAAATAATAGATGACCAGAACAAAACAAGTTTGAGAAAAATCAGACTACTAATACATGTAATAAGAGAGTTATGAATGTTTGAATACTTAGACAAATTGGCAACTGATGACGTCACAGGTGCACAACTGACCATTTGTTACATTCATATCAATGTTATAAAATGTTACTTTTTCCCCAAAAAATATGATTTCCTGAAAACTTTAATCAAAGGCTATATTTATGATAGATATGCAGATCCCCTATTTGCATGTTTACATTCATACAAACTTTGCAACTTTCTGTAAAAATAATGAATTTTGCACCATATTTATAATGAAAACTCTGGTTAGTTGTGCACCTATGATGTCATAAAGTTGGCAACATCTCTGGAAATTTCCACTGATTTGCCCATTTTGTCAAATCTTTAAAAATTCATATATCCTTTTTTCTTACTTGTCCGATTTTCTTCAAACTTTTTTTGTTTTACTCATCAATTTTTTCTGTTCCTGTTAAAAAGATATTTTTTTTGGGTAGACTCCAAACGCCAAACGTATCATTGCGAGATTGATATTTTGTGAACAGTATTATGATTCGTCATTGTAATATTGATAAAGGGAATATTCTTTATCAATAACAAGTCACATCTGTCTATGGTGCCCACTGTCTATAGTGGCCACTTAAATCGATTCCCTCCAGGTGGAAATGCACGTTATAGAACCTGTCTATAGAGGCCACTTGTCTACAGTGGCCATTTTTTTCTATTTCCCTTGGGGTGACCTCTGTAGACAGGTTTGACCGTATGTTGTCATAATTTAGCATATCTTTCGAATCATTTTAGCGTAGAAGACAGTGAAACTTCATTTGCAAGGTAAACCTGGCGTTATCCCCCTATACATTACAGATTCTGGTAAAGTTACAAACCGAGGGTCTTCATTGGAAGACGTATATGAAACTGAGAAGTCATGACTAATGATCGAACTATCAGATTTTGCTCCTCTCAAACTTTAGTTTCCCTGTTTACGCTTTCGAGCACATTATTTCATCAGGTTTGGAGGGATTCGTTTTGCTTAAGGTACATTTTGGTGATAAAAGGGCTTAGAGAGTTTCTTCCTTCCTATATCTCCATTTTCTTGGAGGAGGGGATGCTTGGGATACTAGATGCTTAACCTTCATACGATTTCGAGTTGAGAGAAAAAGGTAAACGTTGGGAATCGCAAAAAAAAATGTTTTGCTATGAATTATATTCGAGTGTAATGTTGTTAAACAAATTAGGTTAGACTCACAGTTGCATAGTGTTTTCGTGTTTTCGTGTTTTCAACGTTCAACAGTATGTTTACCCATTTGCAACTGGCACTGGGTGGTCCCTTTACAACATCAATGAGAATTACAGAATTCAGTAGTCAATGAGTTAAACTTTCGTTAAAAAAACTGATCAGTGGCGGTGCTTTCTGATGATACACGTCTATTATTCAAATCTTCATTACAGCATCTTACCTTAGGCAGTTAGTTCACTCATCGTCGGCGCGGTATGAACCAGACGGTCGTATATCCAAAAGCCTTTCATGCACGTTAATGGTAAAAAGGACGTCTCGCTAGAGATTGCTTTCGTTAATAAATATCCCGATGGTTTGTCAATTTTAATTTGCATGAAAGGGTTTTCAGAAGGTTTGTTTTGTCTGTCTTTCACTGAAATAGATATATAAAACGGTGTGCACTATTGGTGTTAAAACAAATTTAAAAAAAATCCGCGCCGAAAAAAAGTACCAAGAATCAATCTGACCCCCAAACCCCGAAAACAATAAGAAAATTTAAAATTCGTTTTATTTCATTTTTTCATCCAAAAAATAGTATTCATCGGTACTTGAAATAAGAAATAATTGTAAAAGTAGAATTACGGATATGTCATTGAAAGAGAATAAGTAAAACAGAGAAACTGAAATTGGAACCAGCAGGAAGCAGTGCTTAATTAAGAGACGCTGGGCCCTAGAAAAGCGTAAATCTCATTGATGTCTTTTTCAGAAGTTTAAATATCACTGACTCTCATAATTTCAATAATTGTCTAATGACTGATCACCCTCACACGTTTGGGTATCTGTCGACGCCAATTATTGGTTTGTCCCCAATATCGTCGGACAGAAAAATTCTTGAAGAGTGAGATTCGGCTATAGACAAACAGAAGCAACTGTAATGGACGAGAAATACGATAACACTGGGGCGAATTAGAACGTCCAAAACATAGGCCTATAGAATAAATCAAGAAATCGAGTGCTGTAAACATCATGAACGTGGTAAAGTGAAAAGAACCGACGGATTTGCAAATCGTTGGACAACGAATACGCGTTTGGTGGCCGTAAGTGTTTGTTTGAAGATATACGACAGCCACAAAAAAAACTCCATGATCTAGAACTTTGTTGTCCTAACGATCCTTTAGCAATGGAGTGGTGTACCACAACGGATCCATGTGGTTAATGAGGCATAAGAGAGTCTTTGCGCAACGTATATAAAAGAGCCAAGATATTTTCTACGTGCACTTAAGTGGCTTTAAGCGATCTTTAAAAGATTTAATGGAGAAAACCGCGAGAAACCTTCAGCAGTGCGATTATTTTCCTCATCAGAATACTCTGAGGTTATGTGATGTTTGGTATAAATAAATATTTTAATTGATCTGAAATAATATTTTGAATAAAATGGGAGTTCAGTGGTACTGGTGTTGAGACCCAAACTCTAATGTCTCTTTGGATACACGTGTATTGAATAATGCCCCAGTCACATAGAAGCCCGGAAGGCAGTTTACTGGGAACTTAACAAAGAATCATGTTTAATAATGTTGCTCCCGAGCCTCTATGCGATAGGGATTTTAATTCAAAAGTTCTCCTAACACACTGCAGTACATTGAGGGCAGGCATTTCGCGTTTTGCCAATATCATCGGATAAATCCATCATTAGGTCCCAGTCACATAGAAGCCCTAAAGCACTACGATTCGACATGACTCTTTGTTCAGTTCACAGTTAGCTGCCTGCAAACAAAGAGTCGTATTGAATCGTGATGTTTCCGGGGCCATATGTGACTGGGGCTTTAATGCAGCAGCTGACAAAATAAATTTCGTTTTCAATATATTATTCACATGTTTCTTATCAAGATGACATCATTACTGGTGCTTTTGGAGATCAACGACCGAGCACAGGAAATATTCATATTCACGGCCAAGGACACAATAATATTGAAATTAATCATAAAAACCTTCTAACGCATTCATTGGTAGACTCATACTACAAAAATATGAGGAAGGAGAAAAGAAAAATAAAAAAAACATGCCATTACTATTTAACGTGACACTCTAAGTGGGGCGGGCTTATATAAGTGCTAAAACCTTAGCCCCGAGCAAAACTATGCATTAATGTCTAGGGAAAGAAAAAAATATCTTCCTTCCTCAGCGTCCAGTATCAGAAATTGAAGCTTTGATGTGAAATATTGACTTTACCTCGGATGCAACTGCATGCTTTCTGATATAAATCTAGAAACATATTTTCCCCCCATTAATGTTAACTTGGATCCGGTACCATATTGAGTTTTCTTTACAATGTGACCCTCTTTTTTCAAAAGTTGGGAAGCAATGAATAACTGGAGATAAACTAGACTTTATCGTCAACTACATGATGTTAATCAAATGCTAATCAAATTCCATTAAAACATATGCAATTTTTTGCTGATTTATCGTTAATTGTTCATTTTGTCTGTTCTTCTTTTTCCTTTACCAGTCTTATAATGATAATAATGATAATAGTGGCTACTTGTATAGCGCACATGTCCACATTTCAGTGCTCATGGCGCTTAACTGTAAACGAGTGATCTTTGAATTTTCACATGGTATTTATTGCGATAGTATACGTATACACTTTGTTGCAGTAAAATAAACACATAAACGTGCGATTTTGTTATGTAATTAGATTTAATTTTCACTCGTAAATATAG
Source organism: Temnopleurus reevesii (assembly GCA_036244855.1). Lineage (NCBI taxonomy): Eukaryota > Metazoa > Echinodermata > Echinoidea > Temnopleuroida > Temnopleuridae > Temnopleurus > Temnopleurus reevesii. Next base: position 29,965 of record BQKZ01002361.1, on the reverse strand, counting down.
ATTAGCCCAATAAGGGAAATACATTTGAACATTCTGTCATTTAAACCGTCCCCTTAATGTTATGTTCATTTTCATTCCAGCTTTTATCATTAGTAGTATTATAATTTTTATTTGGCAGTTTCAACAAAGACAATTGTACAACAATCAAATAACATGTATGTACAAAATGTATAACTCAATAAATTATGAAGATTAAATTGATAATTTAGCATATTTTTTCACACAGTCTTCGTAGTGCAGTAGTTGGCGCCACAGTTTGTTACAACTATCATTATCGAAAGACCATCTGTTGCTTTCACCGTCGTTGTTCTTCGCCTACAAAACCAAAATGAATGTTTGGTAAAATGTACGATCCGATATAATGCACATTATTAACCGTATCAGACATCTGAGCCATGTGATTTTTCCACTTTATTGCCCCGTAAAAGACAGAGCGGTCAATAAATTACTTTATTGCCCGCTGTCAAATGTCTATGGGATTTTGCGTGTAAAAACAGCGGGCAATAAATTCACATGCGAAATACGCGGACCGCGATCTCGTGAGCGCAGTTTTTGTGCATTGAGCTCGCGACGTGCTTTGTGGACATCAGATTGTAAACAAACATGGAAGCGGCCAGTTCGAAGAATTAAGTTTGCTTCGTTCGATGACAACGAATTCGATGGAATTTTGCAAGATATGAATGCTAAAAATATTAAGAAGGCAACGAAACAAGCAGCCAATATTCTAAAGGAATATATTGCGTAGAAAAATCTTCAAAGTAATTTCATCAAGCAAGAAATGCTGGTAAAGTTACCCTTTTATTTCATGGATTTTTTGTTCGCTCTAGATGTCTGATTTGGTTAATAATAACAATATGGACTTTCTCTTTCGTGAGACACAACATTTATGGCCCTGAGTAGAGTCGTATTGCCCTCGTCTTCGACTCGGGCAATACAATTCTACTCAGGGCCATAAATGTTGTGTCTCCCTCAAGGCTAGTCCATATTGTATTAATATTCCCTATTGAATGTCGGCGAATATTAATTCTTGTCATAGGATTCAACAATGATAAAAAGGAGCTAAAAGGAGATTAAAAGTGATCCAAAATGCTTTTCCTCATGGCGTGAATAGGTTTCAGACGTCTTGAATTGAAAATAAATAGCAATATTACCCATGAGATTGCTTTTAATTCCATTCCTCCTGAAATGCGAGCAATGTGTTTTGCTAAATTGCAATAAGCACAAACAAAATTTGGTTTCCCAAGGTGCCTATATTTACACGATAGGTAATATGAATTAAGATATTTCGAAATCAAAAGAAAACAAACGACCGATATGCAAGAGGTGTTTTTTCAACATTCTCAGTAAAAATCAAACATGATGTCCGTTCGTAACAACATAATGGTTTACTTAACGTTTTATTCGGATTTTTATTTTTATTTTACTGTCCTCAAAGGCCGACTAACACCAGTTTGCGTTTTTAGCCTGCGTTGAAAATAAAAAATTGTCTCTGCGCACACAATATACGCTCGTCAGGCGGTGGAATGACGTTCGGCTGGCGTTCAAGGAGCGTACACCGAACGTCAGTCCACCGTACGACTTATGTCCGTCAAGGGAGCGTTTTTTAATATTAAAAAACGCTGGGCCGACGCAGGCTAAAACCGCAAATGTGTGAGTCGGCCATAAAAGTTCTCCAGTTTTCGTGACCGATATTCATAAGCGATATGAAACGATGCTTCAATATGCCAACCATATCGATTTTTGTTTGCGCTTTGGAAACCGATGCTTCTCTTTTGAAAAAAAAAAACTGTACACGTGCGACATAGCACCCCGTCGTGCTAATGGTGAAATTTGATTAAATTATAGTTATCATGATGAAATGTCTAACGTATATTGTAAAGCACATACGATTATTTTAGATGTAAAGGCTGACTTACTGTATTACCTCGACCATAAGCGCTTTTCATTCCGCCTCATTGATGACTACCGTATAACTTTGCGTATTTAGCCTTTGTCGGTCAGGAGTTTTTTGGTAAATTCGGATCAGACGGTAGACTGACATCCGGCTTGCGCTCGATGAGCGTACGTCGAACGTCTGTCCACCATGACCTGCGTCTTTGTGCGTCAAAAGAGCGTTTTGAATTTCCAAAAACACTGGGACGACGCAGGCTAAAAACGCAAAGGTGCGATTCGGCTTTTAACAGTCTCGTGTCTCATCTCATCTGAATACTTGCTGGACTGTTTTTTTTATATTATTACTTGAGGAATTATACCCCAATCTTAGAGCACTTTGTCTTCACCTCGCGTTCAAGTTTTACCTGATATTTTCGTCAAAAACTGTCGTCACTAGTCACCTGGGGTCAGACTAGGCCAGCTGTAAATGCGACAATTACAAATACGTGTACGTTTAAAAAGATGTCAAATGTAGATATTGACAGATTTGCTCATAACTGCAAAGTCTGAATGACCTTGTGCTCACATTTCCCGGCGACCCACTCTATCCTGTGCGTTAGTATATGGTAACTCGAGCACAACTAGTTTTCGTAAAATATTTCTGCCAATTATATTTCAATAATGACGTTTAGTGACGTATGATCCTCCCCGAAATATCATATCGGCTTAGAAAAACTTCTTATATAGTGCCCTAAGGTGCATACAAAGTTTTATTGAAAGTGTTCATTTGCTCATGCTGCTCCGTCACTCTGGAACAATATCCCATCTCACTAACAAAAAAATTCACCCACAATAACGAAGTTTAAATCCTCCTTGAAAACCTATCTATTAAAAAAGCACTATAAATGACTTAGTCCCAATTGAATGGCATCTTTAATCTCCTAATTTTCTCTTTAAGCGCAAAGAAACGCAATGGCAGTGATATGCGCTATACATAAGCAATGTGTTATTATCATTATATATTCCTATCTCATTGTATTGGGCCTAATTAGCCATGGATTTTCATTGCGGTCAAAATGGACTGATCCATCAAAGTTTGGAATGTGGTATTGAATATATATCAATAAATTTAGTTGTAAATGATAAATTAAGAAGCATACCTGAGTTGCGCCTGGAGAATTGGGCCCTACTGCATAAAAACTGTTTTAACACAACTCAAGAAATTGAACGCAACTCAATTTGCAACCAATCGGAAGCGTGTATTAAGAGGTTGCATTTAAACGCAACTTTAGACATGTTAAATGCAACTAATGTTTTTACGAAGTCGTTCTTTACATTAAAAAAGACTTGAAAAAGAATGGAATTTTATATTCAATGTTGTATTCATCAGATTCTAAATCATTTACCACATAAAGTAATACCAGTTTTTCTCAAAGCCTACAGGATAAGGGACTTCTTGAATTGGTGACCATTTTCCTCTAAAAATGAAATGACGTTCAAAAGTTATTTTTTGTATGAAAACAGAAATGGACATCTATATAATTATCCGACAAAGGTGACGAGATCTATCCCATGTATGTTCGGATAAGGACGAACAAATGTAGATTTCCTGTCGCCTGCCCTACAGTGGTCGCTTTTCCTGTTATTGAAACTCCAATTTCCATTCAGCATCCATCTTCTTAAATGAATCGTATTCCGTGAATTATTGTTCCAGATTACACCGACCCTTGCTGACGTCACTGGACAATAATAAACACAATACGGTACATAGCGCTTGATACGAAATGTTTCTACGCACAATATGCATCATTACCCGGCTATAGAATCGTTACTATTTAGCACTCATGGCATTTAAGGAATTCCTTCCTAGCGATACCCATTTACCTCACCTGGGTTGAGTGCAACACAATGTGGATATATTTCTTGCCGAATAAAATTAATGTCATGGATAGGATTTCAACCAGTAACCCTGGGCTTCGAAGGCAAGAGTCAGAGCCACTACATCACGACGCCTCTTGTTATCGAAACCCTCATTTCAAGTCAGCATCCATCGTCTAAAATGAATGGTATTCCGTGAATGATTGTTCTAGATTACACCGGCCCTTGCCGACGTCATGTCCGGTGTCTGGGGCATCGCCGTCGCCGTGGGCGATCTCCTGGACGATTACCCCAAACCCCCGCACTGGCATGGAAGATCACACGTAGTCTGCAGGTACAGACCGTAGGCTTTCGGTGTGAGCATGATACAGAGTATAAATCTTGAACACTGTGACACACTGTATTGTTTTGCCTTACCCTGGGCTGTATGAAAGAACAATGCTGTGTGTGATGTGGTCACACAATGCATACCCTGTATCACTCTCTGCGCATGCACACACCGAAAGCCTAGGGTCTGTGCTTGAAGACTAGACTCTTGTCGATGTCATGTCCGGTGTCGGGGGTATCGCCGTCGCCGTGGGCGATCTCCCGGACGATTACCCCAAACCCCCGCACAGGCATGGAAGATCACACGTGTCACCAAGAAGTTTTACACATGGAATGACAACTCTTTGAAGTAGGTTCAAAGCCGATGCTTGGAGAATAACATATAATAACAAACAAATATGCTGGCAAATATGCGCTTCCTAAAATGCTTGATCCTGAGGGAGAACTATCGCTAGATTATTCGCTAGAATAGCCATATGGCAATTAAATTTCCCCATGTTTTCGCTGAACCAGTAGCATCCATGAACATGCACATAATGACGTTTGATATAACAGCGATCATAAAATGCAAGAATTAAAACAATAATTTCTATCAATGGGCACGCAGAGACACTTTTGGCAGTAAGGTCATTTGATAGGGCAGTGTTTTAAAATATAAATATGAAAAATACAACGATCGGAAGTAATTGTAATATAGTTGAAACTTTAGCTAAATCCTGAGGATTTATTTTTTGTCAATTACAGTTTCGTAGCTTTATTTCGATGAACAATGCATAGTGAGGCTTGCTATTTGAGATTGTAATCCAAAATCATTCTTAATACAACTGCGCATTTGTACCTCATTTATGTCCTTACCTCAAATTTACTGCACAGACGAGTATTCTAGATATGTTGATATCTTAAAATCATCCCAGTCGTATTTGGTGGTTTCGAACCTATAACATCAAAGAATCAATTCGTGTATTATTCATTTTTTTTTAAAACTTGACCAGGGGGTGTTTCATCAATATTTGTCGCAGAGACAATTAGTCAGCGCTGACAAATTCCTTGATTGTGATTGGATGGAAAGCACTATCGCTGACAGTTGCTATGGGAACTGTCGGAAAATGACTCCTTGTCGCTGCGACAAATCTTGATAAAACACCCTCCGGGTGTTTCAGATTTATGACTCTGAGTTGTGACTCCATTACCTTGAAATCTCCTTGGTGTCACACGCAGAGGTGAATGTGGATCACCATTTGGAAAAATATTCACGGCAGGGATTTGTGGTAGAGAGGCTAAATATTCTCTTCGCTACCTTATAAAGCGATCACAATTCGTGTCCGGGGATTCAGATGGCGGAATATGTGAATAAAGAAACATACAATATGTCCGTTTAATAGCGTTACTGGATAGCTTATTTTTTTCCACGTTGACATCATCCTTATTGGCCGAAAAGCTCGTTTCTTGTCGATGCCATAATACATGAGGGGTATACTGCTCTACGAGTAGATGTTCACATTCATGAACTGTGGATGTTTGTAATGTGAATCGTATCGTAAAACAAAATAATATTACACCAAAATAAACATTTATTTTGAATTTGGCCTGAAGTGTGCCTTTCTTTTTTTTTTCTTACAATCTTGAGGCTCACTTACACATTTTGTGTTAGCCTGCATCGTTCAGCGTTAGTCAAACGTGTCTCTGCAAAGTTATGATCACGAAAGCCATTAAACAATTCAATGTTCTATTGTGTGTTCTATTGTGCTTGTGACCGGGCCTCTAAAACACACTCTATATGTTAGCATATAAGATCCATGTATTATGGTTATTATCAATACAATGACTAAATAAGATAATGCCAAACCAAAAACAAGACGAAAAAAAAACAACAAAATAACATTTCCACTGATTGGCCTGCAATATACCAATAGATGGCTGTAATCTGAATCTAATAGCAATGCATGTGACGACTCAAGCGTTCGTTTGTGTGCGTGCGTGTGGGTGTGCTCCCAAAATAAAACAATTAATTGCAAATGTATTGCAAATCTTGAGCCTGATACACGAAATGTTTAGCCTGATTTCATGGATTAATTTATTAGCTATATCACCCCATTAGCCAGTCTTGTCCGGACAAGAATGTTTAATGTATATTAATCTATTCATTACCTCTCCCAAATAGATTGAATCTAAGAAGATATCTATCACCATGACGCTTTAAAAACGACCTCTCAGCATTATTCTGATTTATATTTTAAACGATATGTGAGATTATGCATTGTCTCTCAGGTATTTATTTCTGATTTTATTTGCTTATTCTTTCCGCTCGTATACGTTCTTCCCTATTTTCATGAAGAAATGTACGAGCAAAAGATAATGAAAAGTAATGTTATATACAATAGTAACCTACATGCATCCATTTAAACGTAATATTATTCACTCTGTAAACAGAGTATGATAGCATCGAGTATGATAGCATCCTAAAGGATTTTGCATTTACTTTGAAAAAAAATTTCACGTCGAACTCTTACTCTAAAAATTCCTTATTCCATTCTAAAAAGTTTTTTTTTTTCGACATGACGTTAAGATACCGTCGATTTAGCCGATCACACGGATACCCAGACTCAGCGGCAGTGACCTCTATAAATCGGAAATTCATAACTTTGGAATGTATTGTCCGATTTTGCTCAAATTGTCACAGTTTGTTCATCTGATTCTTCTCCATTTAGTGAGAATATGACAATTCTTAGGTTTGTTCCCCTCTGATGCATCTACTTTTAAAAAATATTTCATAAAATATTTGATAATTTCTTCACACAATTTTGCAGAATAATTTTACAAGGTCAGTTATCTATTTCTGTATATCAGTTAGTTTGCATCAAATGTATAAATAGACGATACAATCACTGATCTCTACATCTTGACTACTACACTTAAAAACAGCAACAAAAAAGGGGACAGAAGAAATAGTATGTGACTGATGTAATCTCCAACATCTAAATTTAAATAAAAAAGCATGGTTATGTAGCCGAGCGGTGCCTTTGAGTTTGATATGCAACATTTTTGTTCCTTTGTGGATAGCTGCCGACTTTTTTCATCATGCAAAAGATCAAACCTCAATCGCATTCTTCGTTGCCGCTAGTGAAATGAGAATTCATGTTAAAAATTTAAAAGAGAGANAGAACAAACTTGGTGCAAGAGGGATCGGATAGAGTGTTGTTTCGCCAATGGGTAAAGAATTTCGGAAACTTTCCAAGAAAATGAATAGGTGTCAGGATGGAGGACCCGATGAAAAAAGGGAACGGATCCCATGGTATGAAGGCTAATGGATCAGGAGAACATGGTGAGGAAAAAGGAGGAGAAATAAATATAAGGAGTGTTAGTGATGAAAAAGAGATATGGGTACAAATGTTAAAATGAACATTCAAAATGTAGTAGTGATCTTATCATTCAATGTTATAATACCGAAAAGAAATCGCGCAGAAATTATTATCTTAGGAATTGTCATAACCCGACAGTAAAAATGAATTTACCTTGACAGTGTACACTGGAGACAAATGGAACTCGCTTTTCATGGAAGGTACCATTTTACATATTCTAAATATCTATTAAAATAATGGGATTAAGTATAAACATGATAAAAGTGATGGTGGGCATCTGCAATCTGCTGCATTACTCGAAAAGATACACTTTGGCACCCTTCTGATGTACAATCTGAACATTAAAAATAGGCTACACAAAAGGTGCCTATTTCCAATTTCTTATTTGACATGCAAAACTTTAGAGTATCTCGAGCTATCTTGTTTCAAATAAAGAGAAAAACTTCACCAAAGAAAACGTCATCTGATCACCACGATCGGAACCCGTGTCTATTGTCCAATGATGTCAGGCGTAGATTCTGCATCTCAATTAAAGTCATACCCTGAAGGCGCAAATGATATTTCATCCTTGATTCTGGCTTTGAATCTCATAAAAGAAAAATCAAAAGAAGATTATTAGTTAGGCTAGCGGTTTTCTTTTATCAAAGAGGTCTAGATACAGACGACGGCCTCGATAGAATCAGTTCTGAAGCCGGAGGGGATTAGCGGAAGGACTTCATCTTTAAAAAGAAATTGAGATGCTGAAAACGTCATCGCGTTATGGATGTCAATGGTTTTTACGTCAGGACTTCCTGCTTAATGCTCTAGTAACAGAAAGGAAGGGCATACATGTAACCAAAAAGGGATTGATAGACTCAACATTATCTCCACTTAATCCTTCGAAATTGTTGAAATTGGAATATGATATTCAGTTTCCTGATATTGGAACGCATGGCACCTTCTGCGTTTAGCTTTCCCTTCTAATTTCTTTTAATTTCCTTTCAACGCGTAGTATGTCATTGAAAGTTTATTCGGTGAGTCGTTCCATTATGTTTTTCGTCATTTCATCGTGGTTACAAGGGAGAGAAGTATTATGATTTTTAAACTTTGGGCATCATTCCTAATTAATGAATCTGATCCATTAATGTTATTTCGAAACAAGCTTTACCTGAATGTTTAAGCGTGGGTTCGTGAAGAAAATAATGGTTGTAACATAGCTGAACAACCATCAGACATACATGGGATTGGTTATAATGTTAACCTGAAGCGTCAATTTTCCCTTCAAAGCAATCTTTTTTCTCAACCATACCCATTTTCTGGCAAAGACAAATAAGGAAATATACCAAGAAGGAAGAGTTTGAGATGGGTAAAACTTTAATTGGCTAAATGAAGAGTCGAATGAAATTAGAACACGAATCTTTATCACTGGAATTAAAAATTCGCTTCAAATGAAGGGTATGCGGATGGGCTTTCTTATTCGGTTTGCAATCATTTCCATCTCCTACGTTCAATTGCACGATAACTCACCGACAAAGGAAATTAGTTCTTCATTGATTTTTCAATAGATTGCTCACGATCCCATGCTGCACGTGATACAACTTAACGACATATAAGTCCTCTCTTAACGGCTGGTTAGATTTAATTAAGAATCGCTTCCGTCTGACTACGTTTTAAAGGCGAACAGGCTCTGCATACCATAATGCAAGCATATAATGTTGCGAATTAACACATGAAATGCACATAAGAGTTAGCTCATGTTCTACGTATCAAATATGACAATAAAATGCACATCCATTAATTACCGGAGTCGTGATAAAACGAGCGTCGAGAAAATGAGAGCTGTCAGGGAATTACGATTGTCATACAAATTTTGCATCGGCAATGTGAGCGGAGAACATTTTGACCCTAAAAACACAGCGATAAACNCGGCGTAAAGTTTCAAACTCGTACAAATTCATCCATCCCATCACATGCACTTGTATTTCGAGTTGAATTATTTTAGAGCTGCAGCGTGATCTCTAATAACGCATCTCGTGTTACTGACTGCGCTTCCTATTTTGGAGGTAAAAGTCAGTATCAAATTAAAAGCCATAATATGAGAAGCACTAATTCGTCCAAGTACGTCCGATAACACTATAAAAGTAACACCTTATCCATAAATTGAAGATTGTTTCCCCTCAAGCTAAAAGTGAGACGACATGACCTCGCAATTGAGACTTATCGTGACGTCATTTACACTTGGTTGAATGACACTGCGACGCCAAATTGTTTTCATCCACAACATCACTTCTAGCGCAAAAGGTACAACGATTTTCCCGGTCGCCTTGTTGAAAGCGCGCGAAACCTAACTCAACACCTTCGAAACCTTTATTGGCTTACACTCTTTATAAAAGGGACAAACGACTGGGACAAAATAAATGATTTCTTTAAACCATTAACCAGTCAGGGAAACTCTCGCTTTATCGAGATCTCGTTTTTTCGAGATAATACGCAGTTCAGCGATAGAGGTCGGAGCGCTACGAAATTGTGCGGGTCAGATCGCCTGTGTAAAGTGAATGGCAATTTGTTTTTCCGTCTTTACATACCCATCATTAAAAAATCATCAACAAAAAACCTCAAGGTGGCGAATTTTCTTACTAACATATAAGGTGGGAAATTTATTTCTCTTCAACATACTAGCGTACCAAAATTCGCCACCTAGAGGTTTTATGTTAATGATTTTTTAATGATGGGTATGTAAGACGGAAAAACAAATTGCCATTCACTTTACACAGGCGATCTGACCCGCACAATTTCGTAGCGCTCCGACCTCTATCGCTGAACTGCGTATTATCTCGAAAAAACGAGATCTCGATAATGCGAGAGTTTCACTGACTGTTAACAAAAGCTTCGATTACGAAAGAGATTCCCAGATGTGAATCTTGTAATGCTCCACATTTTTACACAGAGTAAGAACGATGAAACTTTCGTTTGTGTCCATGTAGATTTTGTTACTGCTTGAATGGATGCTGTTTCATTTTTCCAAGGCCTTTTGTCCCTTCTGCTCAGAGTCTTAAGAACAAACTTGGTGCAAGAGGGATCGGATAGAGTGTTGTTTCGCCAATGGGTAAAGAATTTCGGAAACTTTCCAAGAAAATGAATAGGTGTCAGGATGGAGGACCCGATGAAAAAAGGGAACGGATCCCATGGTATGAAGGCTAATGGATCAGGAGAACATGGTGAGGAAAAAGGAGGAGAAATAAATATAAGGAGTGTTAGTGATGAAAAAGAGATATGGGTACAAATGTTAAAATGAACATTCAAAATGTAGTAGTGATCTTATCATTCAATGTTATAATACCGAAAAGAAATCGCGCAGAAATTATTATCTTAGGAATTGTCATAACCCGACAGTAAAAATGAATTTACCTTGACAGTGTACACTGGAGACAAATGGAACTCGCTTTTCATGGAAGGTACCATTTTACATATTCTAAATATCTATTAAAATAATGGGATTAAGTATAAACATGATAAAAGTGATGGTGGGCATCTGCAATCTGCTGCATTACTCGAAAAGATACACTTTGGCACCCTTCTGATGTACAATCTGAACATTAAAAATAGGCTACACAAAAGGTGCCTATTTCCAATTTCTTATTTGACATGCAAAACTTTAGAGTATCTCGAGCTATCTTGTTTCAAATAAAGAGAAAAACTTCACCAAAGAAAACGTCATCTGATCACCACGATCGGAACCCGTGTCTATTGTCCAATGATGTCAGGCGTAGATTCTGCATCTCAATTAAAGTCATACCCTGAAGGCGCAAATGATATTTCATCCTTGATTCTGGCTTTGAATCTCATAAAAGAAAAATCAAAAGAAGATTATTAGTTAGGCTAGCGGTTTTCTTTTATCAAAGAGGTCTAGATACAGACGACGGCCTCGATAGAATCAGTTCTGAAGCCGGAGGGGATTAGCGGAAGGACTTCATCTTTAAAAAGAAATTGAGATGCTGAAAACGTCATCGCGTTATGGATGTCAATGGTTTTTACGTCAGGACTTCCTGCTTAATGCTCTTGTAACAGAAAGGAAGGGCATACATGTAACGNACATACAGTGCGCACTTCAATACACTGCCACACCATGCGGAATACGCACTGAGAGAGACTCTTGCGCTATTGGTCAACGAGGGGTTAACGGCTGTTTTGAATTTCGAACGCACGGTTCATTAGTTCGAGGCCCGAATAGAAGAATTATTATTGGAATAACTATAAATGCACCTATCATGACCAATCTTTGCACTTAATTGATTGGTGATAAGTTCTAACATTTAGTACTCTTCAACATAACACAACAATCTTGGAAAGTCAAAGTCAAAGTCATTGGTGATAAGTTCTAACATTTAGTACTCTTCAACATAACACAACAATCTTGGAAAGTCAAATTTTAGGCTGCAAAAGAAGTATTCTGCCTTTAATGATGTGGGTGGAAGAAGGCAGATTGCTATCCATAAAATGACTTCTCAGGTGACAGAGTAATCACGTTAATGACATGTTTTCCTGCAAGTTAGGAAAATATTCTACTCTCAAAATAACAAAAAATATTGTTGATAGATCGCATTACTATGATTTGGGGATAGCATGTTTCATAATCATGATTACGTGTGGAATTTTAGCAAAGAAGATTTTGCCGGGACATTTCTTGTTAGGAATCGAGATCTAAATGTAAAGTATGACTTCTCTTAATTAGAGAGTTTCGAATTCCAGGTATGGCACTAATTTACTTCATCTAAAAAAATGTCATCGATATTGTTTGGATGCATTCAACCCACATCTAGAAACGTTGATGCTGGCCGGTAATGAATGTTCTTAATAATGTAGCATGATTGCTCATTTCTCATCAGAATATGAAAACTATCCTCAAACAAATGCAAGTAGATTATTTTCTATCTTTATGATTGGTGGTCCAGTTTCAGAACAGATTAAATCCTGGACGAAAATTCGATTTGGGTATCAACATGTTCACAAAACTATGACCTTAACAATGCAAATACATAATAATAATAATAATAATTGTACATTTATATTGCGCAATTTCTATAAGAATATACTCAACTGCGCATAGCAAGCAATCGTAATAACATTAAACAATAGTAATAAAGTACATGTAAAATAACAACTTAAATCTACTCAAATTTTATCATCGCAAAGACATAAAAGTGATTGTTATTTTAGTCTTCATTTTCAAACGATGACAATTTTGCACCATATATATATATATTGGTCCATGTATTTTCAACGGCCCATTGGAATTATGTCGTCGTGTTACCGACCCCCAGACATGATAAAATGGTTTATTCAGTAAGCTCGATGGCCAGTCAGACATTATTTGCAATTATAAAAACACGTCTGGGTTGTATGGAAATTTCAATAAATTCTTCGAGAGCAAAAAAGAAAAAAAAATATATGAAGGTAGGCTTATTGTTGTCAAAAACATGCACGTACGTGACCGTACACTAGTCTGTGAGCTCAGACTCTCGGCTTCGAGTTCTCAGGTTCATAGTGCAGAGTCTGTAGTCAATAACTAGTGAGAAAAATGCTTCATATTGCATATGAGGAAAAAGGCGAAGCAGTCTGGCATGTAGGCTAAGATTGCAGACTCTATGTCCTACATATGCTAACACCAGAAGTCAATGGTTTGTGCCTGCAGTGCAAACCTCCACATTTTAATTTCTTTCTGGCGTTTTACGTGCCTATTCAGCCTGTGTAGAGCGTTAGCTGCAAAAAAACAAAAAAAAGTGTGACTGAATCATATATAGGCTGTTATATACTGGATACATTTATCTCTGTTCATTGATTTGTTTAATGAATGTCACATGATTAAAAATAAACCAACTATCNCACTATTCAAATTTGATGACTTTTGCCTTTTTGAGAGTTTGACTGTTCAAGTGTTATGGTGTCTACCAAGTATCATCAAGTGGTAAGTTTGAAATCCATTATATAAACATCAGGTATATAAAACAAATATGTACTGTGTTCATTCAAGGTTCTGGATTAAAACTATGGTCCCTCTGTGCCAGACACATCGGGCCCATAGTTTTAACCAGAACCTTTCATAACAGTATATATTTGTATACTAATTTCACGATTTATCTTCAGTAGATATGAAAACATTGGTACTCGATATCAATGGCTTTGCTCTGGAAAATACGGGTTTAAAGACATGTAAACAACTACAAACTGAATAAAGTGACCACCTACCAATTTGAATAATGTACAAGACACAATACCAGAAAAAAATGCTGGAATACTCTATCCCTATCCATACGAACTGCGACCACACTTAACACATTCAAAACATCTGTAAAAACATACCTGTTTAATGTGTAGTAGAGTAGTACAAATGTATTGTGTAGTTAAGATTATAATTATTTTGTAGATGGTATTTTGTATTGTATTTTACTTTGTTAAGTGCATAGAGACCAATGTATTATGTGCTATGTAAGCATAAATAATTATTATTATTAAAAATGATGCGAATTGCAACCTCTTGCTCCGCATTTTGAACCGTTTCAAGGGTTGCCTTTCCTGCCCAAAGAACCCTCATGGTTTTGTGGTCCCAGAGATACTGCTTGAAATACTGTAGAACGAAATATGAAGACTAAGGGGATTTCAAAATACGGAGAAAGTATAGAACCTTGCATTCGCTCTTCAAAACCTGGGAAAAAATTGTGACTGTGTGGATGAGCTTTGCATTTCCATCAGAAGTTTGGCATATATAAATTGATATTTGTTTAAGATGTATACAACTTATGGCAGGACTTTGCTATTCCACCATATGGGGAGACTATGTTTTCCAGTGTCGGATAAAAAAATGTCAATATCTGAATGAATGAATATTTATTCCATGTTCAATTCCTATAACAATAACATCAATAATGATAACATCAAAGGATTTACAATCATTATATGAAACATATCATAGCAGAGAGTGATATAATAATGAATACAAAGTGAATGATTGATCGGTTGGAAAAGAAATGAGATGAACTGTTAAAAAGCAAAGCTTGTAAGCTTTGTAACGAACAAAGCTAACCGTCATGAAAATAACAAGAGCAGAATAGTATACATGTAAACAAGAAAATAATAAAAGATAGCATGAGTAAAAGTAAAATGAGGGAGAAGGGGATATTTGGGAGATCCTTAAGCTCAAATAATGTTTTTACTTATTAATATGATTTTCTTTTATAGACTGTAAGACCTTTTTTTCCAAAGTATACATGAGCTGATGTTGTGTGATCGAGCTTAAATAATCAGAAATATTACACCTCTTGGGATAATATGCTTCAATTTCTTCGATATTTTCTTTTAATATCCTGAAAAGGCTGTTGAATCTTTCCATCTTATTGCGTTGCCTGGAATTCCTAAAGGATCTCGCAAAATACACTAACGCTCTTAATGAGAAATCACATGCTCTCGAGGAAACCGCCATCTGATCTTTGGTTTGAGTATAAACATTTTTTTCTTTCAATAATGTAAAGACACAATGTTTACTATTGATTAGAATTTTTTGATATTTCATTTAATTAATCATAGTTATTTATGGTATGGATTTCATTCTTCGGCACAAATCACGCATGAAAAGGGGGGGGGGGGGAATGCGTTCTTTAACGCGAATACTTCTCTGTACAGCCCATACCCTGAGCACAAGCCTTGCTCCACTCCTCCATCATTCTCCCGGACACATAATAGAAGACGGTTTATCTCGAGGGAAATCGTTACAAACTCAATCAGCCCGTAAGGTCATGTCCATCGTCCAGGTGTGGATTCGGTTTGCATTTCCCGCGCGAATCTTTTTTTCCCGCCAAAACTCAACACAGTAATGTCTATTAACGTCAGATCGCAAATCCCAACGGATGAAATCAAAGAACGGTGTTATTCGTACCGCGATTAATTTGATGGTTAGTTTGTGATGAATGATAAGAAATGTGAGGCTCTCCCCTGGCACCAAGAAGCCACTAAGGAAAAAATATTTAAGGATAGAAATACGAATTTCAAAGAAATAGAACAGAAACGTGACCCGCTTGTTTTGAATTGCAAACCAATACATGCCTCCATATCTACAAATAATGCTTGATATACTAATATTACTCTTACTTTCTTTTTTCCCCTTCTCTAAATGATTCTTATCATTCTAAGAAATGATTCGATTCAGATTCATTTTGGCCATTGGCCAACTTTTCAGGGTTTGTCTATTTTATTTCCTTTTCATTGTCGCAAAAATGATATACTCATTATTCTGTTTTGGATGTATATATTTACGATTGAATTTTGATATAATTCAGTTAATTAGCTGGTTGATTCATTTGAATTTAAAGCATGCAATTATACGAAAAGACAGATTCTAAAAATTGTAAACGAATTTAACAAAAAACGAATCACATGACTTTCGATAAAAAAAGGTTTAGATTTGAGGAATTTATCAGGGGTGTCACTTTCACTAAAACTCTTTATATCAACATTGTACGCATTGTCATGATTGTTGTCTCTATACCATAAATATTTGTTCAAAGGGAATGGAGAACGGTGAATATGAGAACTTGAAAAACCGGCAACAAAAGCGACATCGATAACAAATAGCACCCCCCGCAAAAAAAAAAAAACACAGAAAAAGAGTAAAGTAAATCAATCAATCGCCCCCCCCCCCACACTGGTCAATAAAGCAGCGGAACCGCCCGTTCCAGATTCAGTAACAGAGAATCATGGTCAGGTGTTACACATATACCAGATCACGTGACATATTAGTGTCTCCGTGGGGATGAAAGAAGAAAGATTGTTGAGTATAGGATCGATGCTAATGCTATGGTGAGGTAGCACCATGTTGGGATAACTAGAGGTGAAGTGCAAACGGGTGACATGAACAAACAAGATGATGGAGGAGATGTAGTAAGGTAGATGGTGAGAATCTTTCGTCGAGAGAACATGGGCCCGTAACACCAAAGATATAAGATCATTTTTGCGATCAATCGCAAACTTTAGTACATAATTTTTAGGGTAACGTGCGAATTATGTCGGTTTTACGATTGATTGAACATCTTTATGTTACGGGGCACATACAGCTATAGGTGATTCAACACCCCGTGTTCAAAAACGTTACATTAACCCATTGACAACTGAATTATGTAATTTCTATATTATTTTGTAGAGGGACTATTCGGTTCCGTAGTTAATAGGTTAAGATAAAGAGAAAAGCAGTAACGTATCGGCCTACTTTTTTTTTATAGAGACAATGGATGGATAAAGAGAAGTTAAGCATGGTTTGAAAAGTATTCACGAAAAGTTGCTTTCTTTGTTTTCTAACAATAATGCAATTTGGGTAATGCAGTTTGATGTAATATGACAACATAATTATAAAAATTCGAATGTCAGTATAAAAACAGCTGCAGGCACAGATTATGGCAGGAGAAAGACGTGCGTGATTTTCATGTTTGTGTGTGTGCGTGTGCGTGTGCGTATGGGTCAAAATATGTACATTTGTGCGTGATTTTACGTGTATGTGTGGTTATGTCTATCTTTGTGGTGTGCATGAGTGAGAAGGAAAATGACGATGTCATTATTCAAATAAAAAAGACCGACACAGAAGGAGGACAAACTTACAATTAGAAATAAGATCACATAAAACATACAAACAAGGAACGAAAACCCAAGAATCAAAGCCAACAAAAGGGGGGAAAGCTCGAACAATATTGACACTCGTTTGGGGTAAGATCGATTGAATTTTGTCAGTTTGTTGCTGCTCGGTAACAAGGTGGAAAATAACAAGTGACACGTTGTGTCAATCTTGACACTTGGTCAACACCGCAAGGGGGACGATTGTTTATCTTAATGTTCGCCTGAGTAACATTTGTTTTCCACTCAGACCATTTTAAAGGGAAAGTCCGGAAGATTCCTTTTCGCAATATGTTATGCGGTAAAGAACAATTCAATATCTTTTCATCTATCAAGGTAATTTTTGTGATTTTAAACCCCTATATATTCTGGTATCGATTCTTTGTTAATAGTTCTCTCGTTGTCCAGATATGGCCACTGAAGTGTGACTTCATCGTTGCGGTTTCCCCCGTACATGTCTCCTCCGTGAAGATGCGGACTAGATACGGATGTTCTGCAGAAGATACGGAAATCCTGCGCACGATACGCACGAGATACGCATGCTTGTCACACAAATGTCGGCTTTCTCCTCGTGCGCAACATCCGCATATATACCGCGGCTTTTGGAGCATCACTTCAGTTGCGATTCGATCTTTGGAGAGAACACTACTACTACTACTACTACTACTACTACTACTACTACTAGGATACATGATGTCAGGTTCCAGGAGAGGCAGAGGAG